>LUCH01000022.1:90085-131777 GCA_013368495.1 Paragonimus heterotremus | reverse complement strand
GAACATCAGCACAACGCACAATATTTTTTTCCCATATCCGTTCCGTTTCTGGTTCGGAAGTATGATAATTTTTTGTCAAAACCGTTGTTTTTCCAAGGACCACAGTGTCACAAGCGTACGTTTGTTTGATTTCTCCAAACAGCTGGGATTCCGCTGGTCTTTCTAGTTGGGACAGGAGCAGCTACATTACTGGCGCTGGTGTTTGCAATTTTGCTTGGCTGTTTTGTTCGTCATACGCGACATCGCACATCCAGAATGAAAACAGGCCTCATTTCGAGTCCTACGCATCACAGTAAGTGGTCTACGTCGTTGACGACCATGTCAAGTTTAAACATATTGTTCGACTTGTTCATACGGAAAAAACATTCATCGGCGTCACATTTATGTACAGTGCAGTAAGAACAACGTGTGAATTTAGTGTTTGTTGTCGTTCGGTTATGAATCTTTAATATCGCTGTATTTTTTAATGCACAGAACGCTAGAAAGAACATCTACTGGGTGACCACAACAATATTTACTGTCGCAACTAATAAACGCCAAATGACCTCATATATTACGATGGGGTGAAAGAAATCGGGTTACTGTTTCAATCCAGTCGGGTCATACAGTGTATGCACTACTGCTTTTAACAACAGGGAACCGGATATACTTTTGATGATCGTGTCTTAGTGCTTGGTTGTTGTGCACAACAAGCCCTCGGCGCAGCAGTTTATCACTTCCCAGATGAGTTTAGTTGGCTCATGGTTCCTGTTACGGCTAAATTCTCGTGAGCAATTTTCGAAACCGATACCACTGCGCTATCAACACTAATGTAGTATATGTTGGAGATGCGGCTTGTGCTACTCGGACTGTTTTGTAGTTAGCGCGACTTAGAATCAGGTTTGCAACACTTAGTAATAGTACTATCATCACCAACGGCCTCATCGTCTCTCGTCATCTACTCTTGCTCATCGTAGACAAAAGCGTCCAGGTAAGAATCACCGCGTGAACACATTTGAGGTTGGTAATTATGCTTACCAATCATGTGACTACTCATAAAGAAGAACACACAGTTTCAGGGATGAACCAGAGTGGAGTATTCAAGCATCACAGAAAAACAACGGTACAGTCCGTGAGAATGAGTCAGTGTTCTTTTTGTTGAATGTTCTTTATTTGTTCACCAGAATACGCAGTAGCCAAACTTTGTGTGACCTGCTGAACGGTGGAATAAAAGGACATGAACATGAAAGATACACCACAAAATACTCAATCCAGGGATTAACTTGGTCGAAACGGAAGCCGAAATCTGCATGCTATGTGCTTCTGTATTTACCGAATTACGGCACCACCTGTAAGACGTTGGATAGAGTCACTTATTATCAGATACATTCAAGGTTTTTATCGAACATTCTGCGCGGCATTCAATGGGCTGTTTTAATTGTAAACCTCCGTCAGGGTTGAGACATACTCGAACACAGTGATGCTCAGCGTTAGAAAAAAACTAACACGGTTTTATGAATGTGAGCTTCTTTTTGCTGTACACGTTATCTCAGTACCCCATGCGGCTTATTGAGGATACGAACTCGTAAAAATCCCTAACACCTTGTTTGCTGAGGTTAAGGCATTTGCTGAGGTTTTTATTCTGGAACATCGCTGTGCAGTTCGGTTGTTCAGAGCGCATCCAAGATGCAGCTCGAGAACTGTCCGATAACGGTTAATAACATAATGTAAGACGTTTAGGCCCGAAGAGATGTCAATCTGTGGATTCTGTAAGTGTGACAGACTGTCCGATATCGATATCTGAAAATTCACACCCCTTGTTTGTTGTGTCAGTTAGTTTCAAGTAAGCAATAGTCTAAAATGATTGTTGAGGTTAGCGCAGAGAATCAATGTAACCAACTGGCTTCTACTCGCTTCTGTTGGTGAAACACAAGTTTGCCTTAAAGGACCCCGGGTGTACTACAACAAATATTTGATGCGTAATATGGAATGTATCGCAATGATATTTTCCAGACCTTCGGTTCTTTCTACTGGATTAAAATGACTTGATTAAACCTGTTTACAATCTGAACTAACAGTCGAATTCCATCCAGCACCATACTTATTATCCATTCAGCTATGTTCCCATGGCATACGCTTAGTATATCAAGCAAATGTTTTCCCAATCATATAATAATCAAAAACATGTTTTCCAACCTACTGTGCTAGAGGTTTTCCATAAGGTCCACGTAGCTCTGATCCACGTCGTTTTACAAAACGCCTGGATGGTGCTATGGTAAATTGCAGGCACATCATTTAACCTGCTGCACAGATAACTAAAGTTATTACAGTGAATTTTCATCACAGGGTGACAGTCAGGAACTTGCACAATTGTGTAAAGGTATTTCACAGTCAAGTCGTTTCGCAAACTTTCATAAAAATTTGCAGAAACCATTTGGTAATTGTGCATCTGAACTGATGATTGTGTGACAGACAGGTCAAACAAAGAAATGCTCAATTATTTTGCAACGGCTTTCGGATAATGTAGCTGATTCGAACCATTTCCATTTTTTGCGATATACGCAGTTGATATTCACTTGATAAACAACAGTTGTTTTGAATTGATAAATTACACAAATGTGAAATTACTGTGGTGATAACCGTTGGTAACAGACGGCAGTGAACGTTATCAACGATTCAGTTGAGTGATTTTATCGAAACCACGTTTGTTTGTTCCAATTTATTCTGTCTTCATTTTAGAAACAAACGGCCTTCGAACAGACCACTTGCAAGATAATCGCAATTTTCAATGCACATTGGAGTTGCAATCAATGTTAGCCGGTCACTGCGAGATTAATAGTCAACCCATTTATGAGATGGTGAGTTCACATTCGAGAAGCTTTGTATGAATGACACTGTTCATCCGGCAGACATTCATTCAGCTATGGCTAACTGGTTCGGGTTCCCCCAAAAACAGACTGCATTAAGTAATCTTGATTTAATTCACTGGAGCTCGATTGATGTGAAATCCTGCTATACTGACGTAAGCTTATACAAAGTGATATGCTTACTGACGAACGTCCTAACATATTTGTCGCTTGATTCTATCCCCGTATAGACCGGAGAGAGTTAACCGAAATGACATTCTAACAGGTATTTTGCATACTATCAGTAACATGTCTAATCAACTGAACTACTGCTCCAACAAGGGGAATGTGAAACATGAGTATCCAGTTCAAGTATTAGTGTGAATAAACTTGCATCAATTTGTAGTTGTCAACTGTAGATCTAAAAAATTGTGTGGTTTACCGTGTCTGTGGTAATCAACAGAGAGCGAAAAGCGGTAAACAAAGCAGAAATTTGTATTCGACCATCACATTCTCTGTTTTCTGCACAGCAGAGGTTCTTCATCATTGAGTAACATATATTCGCTATGGTTCACTTTAACCTGCATGTAAATTAAGAAGAATACGCGGATCATGAAAAAAGCGATTTTTATATGGATTGCTAACAAACACCATGCTTCTTAATTATAAATAATTTAATGTGGATGATAAGCAGAAGCTTCTTGTATACAAATGATCAAAATTGCAACTCTGCAGTAACCATAACGGCCAGTTTTATTCATATTTATATCATACATGAAGAGATGGCAGAAGGACACTTTTTCTGTCCAGAACATTTAATGATTTTAACTCACTCACGAAGTCCATCCACTAAAATGGCTGAATCAGCTTCATTTCATTCGAATTATATTGCTCGTCACTTACTAAGGCTGGATGGTGAATGCTATACAGACATGATAGATAGGGTGTAGACAGAATCAGTTGAGAGAATTTGTAACAGTCACTCAGAATCAAGGTTTTGTTTTGGGATGTATTCAGTTTTAAAAATCTAAAATACACAATACTTAACCTATATCGCAAACAGTCTTACATGTAACGTTTCGTCCTCAGTTTTCTTGAACATAAATGTTTGGCTGGTTGTCAATCATAGAATATGCGATGAAAATCACATAAGCATGCTAACGCAGGTAAATGGTGCGCAGGCACCTTTAAAAACTAAGAATGACCTTCAGTCATTCCACCGAACTCGCCGTCAGCGTCCACTGAGTCAGCGGAATGGTCGGTATGGCATTATTTTTGTCGATTTTGTATCGGTGCCACATTAGTTCCGATCATAAAACTCAAGTGCGTTTGGCTTATCAAGGCAATTCAATATAACATTTTAAGTTTTTCATGTGACGGATTTAAAATTTATAGCATGAAGTTAATTCAGACTGTTGTTCCACATCATAGAGTTTTCCAAACGGCTCACTCCGTTCTATCAAACAATTATTCAAAGCAAACTTTTCCAAGGAGGCTTTTCATGTGTTCGCTGATTCACATCCAACAGTTGTATTACGCACAAACCCGTTTCTACGAATGGCTATTTTTGTCAAAAAACCTCATATTATGCTTGATTTTTCTGGAACACCATAGGTTACTCTACCTCTATATTCTTTGCACTAAATCAAGTTGAACGGCATGCAGCATTCTTCACCTAGCACTTTCGAAATGAACTTATAGCTGTTCACTTTATCGGAGAGCTGTAATGTTCACACGCGATCGAATATATGTTGGTGAATACAGAATAACCATAGAATAACGAAAGATTTTGGAGGTCGTCCTTTTAGAAACAATAAAGGATTACACGAATGAAGGGTTCAATAAAGCTAGAGGAACTTTATTAGGAGAACGGTTAATCTCTGAATAAAACCTCGAGCCTAAAACAAACAAAGGTTAGCTGGCGATAACTTGCTAGTGATGGCTGGAAGATTCTCAAGAATATGAAGGACTCACCCTCACCAATATGGCAAGAAAACGTTAACCGAGGAATGCAAGTTATTGGCTTATTTTTAGCATTAAGCGATCGGTTATATGGGTCCAGGGCACGGAAATAAACAGTAAACAGAATGGACATAAAATGTGTACACTTTAGAGTGAAAAAAATGCTTCATCACCACGATAACGAAACTGATTAATAATGCGCTTTCTGCTAGCAGGAAGCAGGTTCGTGATGTTCAACGACAGTCTTTAGAAAACGCAACCACACTGGGGTTGCGATGATCCGGTAAATGGAGTCAAAGTATAAGCCACATTACCCGTTTTGATTGAGTGCTCCACGATTTAGTAGGCTGAGATTCTGTTCAAAAGCTGACAGGCCGATCCGTGATGCGTCATCTCTTATACGGACCGTTAAGGGATGTCCTCCGCCTTTGTCTGTTGAAATATGCGTTCTGTTTTGTCAATTTGTGCATCGCCACAGAGTTTTACAAGCAAGTACACCTAGGGTAGTGAACAGCGATCTTACGTATGAAAAGTAGCAAACATAATTTTGCCACGAAATAGATGTGTCTGATCACGACTTTTAAATTTCAAATTAAATCGCTACTACCGAGTCGTCTAAAGTTAGAAGTTTAACGAAGCTGTTTATGCGTCAGGTAACGGCCAATGCAATCTTGTAGATTATCTTATACCATTCCAAGAAAATGTAGTTAACGTGGGGAACATCAAACTGCCCTTAGCTACAGCATTCGTCGAACTCCAACCAAATATTTTCTGCACACTTGAGAACTGAATCAGTTAGGCTAAAAGCTAGAATACACAAACAAGTGTTGCGAAGTGTTACTGGTGAACACTGGGAGGTTTTTACTTCACATGAGTTGAACGTCATTCACAATTGATTGCGGCCATTGTATTTCCATAGTTAGTCGTCAGCAAAGCAGAAATACACAACAAGTCAGCTGTCCCATGTGAGACAGAAATTGTGAGTAACGAGTTAGTCCGAAAAAGGTGTTTGTGAGGAACCTGGAAAATGCGTATATCGCGTATAATTATCCGTTGATGAAACTTTCACGATAGCTTCGGTTAGTATTACCCTACACTGAAAGAATACCGGGGATATTTTAGTTCACTCAGCTGTGTTCAGTGATTGGTTCCGGGGTTATGTCGTGACTAAATTTGGAACATAGGAGAAAGCATTAGCTTGGTCATAATAAGATCGTTCTTATCACATTGATAGTGAATTTCCACTTGACCTGGTTTAAACACCCTTTCTATGTTAGAGCGCAGGAGAAGCACTAACTCATGCCATTCAGCTCAGTGCTTCATGTCGTGAAGTCTGATAAAGCTGAAGGTTCTGCCAAGTTCAGTTCCCAATAAACGTTTAACATAACAGTATTAAACGGGAAAAACTTGTATGAGATGAACTGAGCATTAGAACTGTACGAAATTAGCTAGCTTTAACATAGTTCTGGGTAAAAACACTGGCTTGAGTTTTCAATAAATTTATGGTGTGAGTGTTTAATTGTCACAAGACAATCACTGGACAATATACAATCAAACGATTTCTCTGTGCTATAGATCTGAACAACCATTGTTAATACGCATCAGTAACCTGCAGTCAGGTGCACAACTAGAGAACAGTTGGGCAATTGACCTGCTAATTTCCGGTTGAGTTATGTGTGCCATAAATTACGTTCTGAGTTCAGTAGTTTTACTCTCATATTTCTGGTCGAGACTGTCGACATCGGTTGCCAATACAAAGTGGCTATTTTTTTCGGAGGAGGTCATCTAGAAGGGGTACTCAAGTGTGATTAACCAAGCATGATAGTTCGAAAGCAATTTTGAATTTAGAACAAGTTGAGCTTAACCTTCAGATGCCTAATTCAGATTAACAACGAAGATTTGATCAGATATATAATATTCGTATTTTGTTAACAGTAGTTGAAATGACATTTTAGTGTTGGAACCAGTAGTCTGCGACCAACCTGCTGTTGCCACTGACAAAAACAGTAGGCACGCGTTGCCCACAATGTTAACAGTAGTTGTGCGGTTCAATGGGTAGGGAATGACCTGGGGATCGGTCAGTATATTTAGAGAATTTGATCAGTAATTGGCCGTTGACACCAGGACTGATAGAAATTTTTAAAGCCGAGCTTTTTTCACATTCTTTTCCACAATTTCTAAAGATCATTTGGCATCACATAATACACAAATTTCGTTTCATTTTAATATGAACGTGGTTTTTATTTCCTGCCTAATCATCACACTACCTATTTTCACGACCACATTGATCGGACCTGCGTGGTTTAAATGCACATTCAACTATCCATCTGCTTGAGTATAAGATGAACGCATGGACATATGTGACGGGTCTTTAAGAATAATTGGCCATTAGTGTTTCGGAGAGATTGATTGCTAGCGGCGTCTCAAGAAAGGATCATACTACCTATCCTGTTTGGTCCACTCTGACATCATTCGAACAGAGTAGACGAACTCGACTATATTCATAAGAATTGTTCATCTGGCTTAAATGTATGTGGAAAACAAACAGGTCGATCTATTTTGATGTTCGTAACAGTAGCATTGCATTTGATATTACATACTGAATACAGTAGTGATTCATATTTAGAACAGTCTGCGGAGAGGCAGTAGTTTAACTTGTTCAGTCATTTTTATCCACGGAAATGCATGTTTGCTACACAAAACCATTAACTGTTAAAACCGTCAGGCAATCTCGAATTATTTGATATGACTAGACATTTATGAGAAATAATTAAACCTACGTAGAATATTCTTTGGAAATGCTGATCTTTAACTAAAACATGGTCTGAACAGAACAGTTAAAACATGAGAAGTTTTAAACACATGAATTTAATAATGATACATCAGCACCAAATTTACAGTAACAAGGATCCGTTTTCAATAGCAAATTTACAAACAGTGGATGATCAGTCAACAGTCTAGGATAGAACGCTGAGTTCACGGAAGGGTCAAGTTCATGAACACACTGAGCTGGCTTGAGTCGATTGATCGCAACTGTTTCAGTAAACCGTAGAAATCTTGGCTAGAATGACAAAACAGGATTCTAAATGCACAAGGTGAATCGATAGCTTGACCGCTGGTCAGGACGAGTCTAGAGAGTGAGGAAGCTGGGTGCTTACGCGTTTCAGCAACACTGCCGTTCCTCAGTAATAAAGTTGTTTGTACCCGTTTAGGAATATGTTCCTCCACTCTGGAAACCAAGCGCCTCCCTCTTCTGCTTAAGCAAACTTCTCCGCGTTTGTACACGAATTGTTGAGCGAAATGTAAGATAACATTGAAAGCTCGATCCCCTGTGATGAAAATCCTTTGTAGCTTCTAAGTCCGAGTGATTATACTGGAGTCGGGCGTAATAAATTGAAGTTATAATTCCTGTAATTTATGCAGCAAGGATGTCAGCAGTGCCCAATGCTACTCCGTGCTTGCACTTTCAAAAACTACTAGAATAAATTGAAACAGTTGCATGTTTTGCGCAAAAGTCCCTCAATATCAATTCGACTGAGTCACAATCTTCAGCTTCCATTATTGAGACCCTAACCACTTTATCTAAAGGCAGTTAATGAGATTAGACGGCATACGCATTGGGTTTCTCATTCTTACCACAGGGCCTGTACAAATTTCTTCTGAACGCACAACTGTGGTTTGCGCAACCTAATTGCGATCGTTTCTGCGGCGGCCAGAATACAAAATTTGACTCCATTGGAGCGTTCATGAGTGAGGTAATAGGAAGGCAATGCAGCCCAAATTGTATACGTGTCCCAGAAAGGTTGATGAAATTGGGCTACTGGCCAATAAACTTTAGACATCTGAAGATTGACCTACGAAAATGTGCACACATCTTATCATCGTCAACGTGGCCCAAACAATTATAGAGAATTCTCTTATAGTTGATGGTCCTTCTGTGGGCAGAATTTCTCACAGATTGTATGCACACTCCACAATGTTCTGTCTAGGCTGATATATTTGTGAAGGGCATGCAGCCCGAACTCATTTGTACCCACACCTCCCACGGTCACCTCCCTAGCGTATTCTGACAGGTCACTACGATTTCCTCTCCATCTACGTCTGTTTGTTGTTTGATGGTGTCCACAAATTTGTGTGCATACTTATTTCTGGTTATTTCTCGCAATAATGTTGAGTAGTGTAGTAAGTCTGCCAATTATGTGATCTACTTGTAGACATTTCCGGCTTCGTCCGGAATCAAAGTAACGATCGAAATCGCGCGCCGCTACACCGCATGTACTCTAACAGCTAGGCAGAAAAGCCATTGCGGGGACTTGGAAATTTAAAATTGAGACCCCGTTGCCAAATCACCCTAATGTTTATTCGATGCCCACTTAATCGTCCAAGAAATGAAATGGCACGTTCTAGTTATCACGAACAACAAAAGCTGACATTCACCAACGCAACGATCAGGAGCTTCAAGTGGACTACCAATTAATAGCGCAGACAAGCTGTGAACTCCAAAATGAATTATTTGGGAAATACCTTGACTTCGGCTAGATTCACAGCAGTAAGAGGTACAGTATGCCTTTACAGGACACGTGCTCTACCAGCTGAGGTAAGAAATTGCATTAATGTGCATTTTCAAAACAATGGCACGCTGCACGTTACCGTCCTTCTGTCAGTGAGTGTTCCCTACTGTTACTTCCAGTACGTTTAATAACCGTTCAGCAAATTATATTATACAGGACATGAAGGAAAGTTCTCCGCAGTTCAGCACCCGGTCAACATAATCAAAAATGGGAAGTGAAATGGAACTGAAACAACAAGTCGGTCGAAAGCATAGTCACAGCTGTCACCCTCCTTTCCGGGCTTTGAGTCCCCGTCTCTCTGGTTGAGGGTGAAGGTTAGTCTACCCTAAACGTACGTATTACTGATGATGATTGAATTGGCCATTGCCAAAACTTACTGACTCACTTCATTGCACTGCCAATCTAGAACGTTGTGCACAAAGTGAAGTGTATTAGAAAAGTCTACAGGACGATTACTTTCAGCGAAGTTTTACAAACTTGCACTGGTGACTGGCTTTGTAACTTCAGTTTTAATCCAAACAAGATGTTGTACTTTGCCAAATTCAACGGAACATCCAGCCGATTTACCGAAATGTTTTCCTATGTAACAGCACGTTAACACTGACTAGTTGTGGAATGACAACTTGTCTTCAAAACGAATCCAAAAAATAGGTAAGATGTTGAACCCAGTTTTCGTTAACGCAGCTTGATCTGTTCATTGCATTGATTGCTGCGTACGCCAGCTCGCTTGTCCGCTAGCTGTTTGTTTTGAACGGGAATGGGATGCACACAACCTTTCGATAATAAAAATAGAACATTTGGTTAGTGTGTTGACCGTGTTGCTTGTGAAAAATCTGTCTGATAATTGTTTTCTTGGAACGTGCTGACGTGAAAAATGGGTTCTTCCTCCAGTTTTTCTTAAAAGCAGATTAATCCAACATGTTACTGCAGGGAATGATTCAAGTTTTACAGAAAGCGATCTATAGGAACTGAGGTATTGTTTTGTCCAATTTTCCTCTTAAAAGTCACTCCGTCTTGGGGAGCTATCGATACGCCGATACAACGTCACATCAACAGGTTTGGATAAACTGTCCCTCTCTAATCAAATCCTAAGTTGAACAGAAAATCCCTCTTGGTAATTAACTCAAGATAATAGTAATTAATAATACGGCCGAAAATATTTGTACATTGCGGTGGGGGGAAAGGTTTGGATCTTTTCACGCAGTTCACCATTTTTCAATTTTCATACGAAGGAAACAACTAGCATTAGACCTAGGGTCGAACGTGTTTTCACGCTATCAGTCTGTCAAGACAACTTGTCAACGAGTCTGAAGAGCAGTTGAAATATGCAATCCAAAAAGGGCTTATTCGGGATTTCGTCCAGGAGTCTCCTTATATTTAAATTACCAACGTAATTCCAGTTAGAATGACTTCATTCTATAAACGGGACCTTCGTAAACAGTGAAAGATGATAGATCTAACACATGGACAGACTTATAGTTCCCGTATGCCACATAGCGACGCCAAAATTAACATTTTCTTGCAAAAATTAAGATCACAACTGTTGACAAACCGGGCAGCTACTTACTCTGCCGTTGTGGGATAGTATAAACTACATGTGTTCAATATGGGCCTAAGAAACATATTTGTCCAAAGGACACTCCATGAAACAAACGAATCTCAACAGTTACAAATTTTGCTTAAAAACTTGTAGTTTTTGAAATAAAATGCCAGAAACTAATTGAAGTCTGCCACATTCAGCCATATTGATAACATATTCAGCAATCGCTTTTGGCGGTGTTTATTTGCCAAAGTCTATTGAAGCCCAGCTATTCCTGACATCACGACATCTGAACGAAGTAATAAAAACAGTCACGAGTATAGTTAAAGAAGGAAAACGGTAGCTCACAATAAAAGCTACGCTGGCTCTTATGCTGCATCATATTCGGGGGCATCTTCAAACCTAGGTGTTGATCTTTCCCGTGGTCCAGGCAAGAAAATCATTAAAACCGTAGAGATCCAAGTCCGGACGTTACAGTCTCCATCCGACATCCGGAACATCTGTCGCTTGTCTTCACCCTAATCCAGTAGGAAGAACAATAAATCGACATTAAGAAAACGTACCCCGAGCCATATAAACATGTGTAGCCCGATTGGTGCATTTGTCATAGTGCCTGCTAGGCGTCGTCGGACAGTAAACTGTCGAACAGTGGTGCTGCTTACAGAGCGTTTGAAGTACTCACGTGTCAAGCTACGCAGGCCTTGTTGAGTGCTATCAAGTTAATAGTTCAAGCCTTACAAAAATAATGTGTTACTGAGAACCCATCTCGATTGTAATACTTCTGCGCGAGTTCAGAAAATCAAGCATATGAGAAAATCGGAAAGTGTTACACGTTTCTCAACAAAGGTTTTCCATCGCCTTTACATTTACACATGGCTTAACAAAAAACAATATCCACACAGCGTAATCATTGTATACAGATAATGGTTCAACATTGGTTTTTGAGTGGGGCTTTTGCCACGAGATGCAGCAATTTGAAACTGCTGTCCTTGCTAAAGTATGAGGGAAGTGTTCAGTTCGTTTCTCAGTGTTGTGCTTAGGTTATGATGCTTAGAATCATGATTTCCATGTCACGCGAGATACGTTTGTCATGTGGTTTATTATCCGTCGTGTAAATCGCGTATACCCGTAGCAAAGGGTACACACTATTTTCCAAGTGTTCTCTATTGTCTGGGTCAAGTAAAATGCATTGCCCCTCTTCCAGCAGGTAGTACCTTTTATGAGAACTAAGTGGTATTTCTGATATATGATTCTTCTGTAGAATTCTGCAGAATTCTTCCGAAGAAACACGACAGTGCGTTAGAGTGAGAAATGAAAATTTACTTCGTAAAACCAACAATATAAGCTTTAATATATCGGCAGAGAACTGACATGCGTTGTAACCATGACCCCATAGATGATGTACGATGGTCCCCCATGAACTGTCTTGCACACTTTGCATATCCACTGTGTGGTTGGTTTACAACTTAGTTGCATATGGTTTCGTAATACTGTTATAACCTTTGCTTTTGTGGAGCATTGCACACTTCGACTCCCAAAAAGAGTTTGACTATGGCTTTAGGGGATTTGTTCCTTCAAAATTGGAGATTGGTGCACTAAAAGCCAGCAATTCTTGATTGAGAAAGTCTCTTTTAGAGGGTGAGTACTGCTTCAGTTTTTCTGCTGGCAAATGATATGCTTTCTCTTAAGATTGACAACAGCTTTACTTCACTAGTTTCATGCCAACCCAATTATCTTGCCCAATTTTTAAGCTTTCACACCTGGCTTGTTCCGAGTTCTCGGGGACTGACGGAGGAAAATCACTTCCAAGGGAACTCCGCGTACTTCGAAAGAATAAAGGGAAAGAAAAAGCGTGTCAGGCTGAGTGTAAACATGAGAACTAATTATGTCGTAATCAGACGTATGATGTGCGAATATAGAATTCAACCCAATAATAAGGCTCATAAATGAGTGGTTTTCATTACAGCGTGAACCACACACGCACGTAAAGACAGAAAGAATAGCGGTTCGTGCAATTTAGATAGTAAGTTTGTTTCGTCAGCTCATTTACCCGGTCACGTATTCTCTCCCTTCACGTTAGTTAATTACATTGAACTTTCTTTCTCTCACTCCCTGTACCTTAATGTTACAGCAGTCTCAAAACTGCCGTTTGTGCCGAACGGCTACCCCGGTTACCTCAGACGCGGCACAGGTTTACACCGGTGAAACTGTGACCCCAGGCGTCTCCTCGACACATGGCCAGCTGATGGCAATGCGGGTCGATATTGGGGAGGCCGGAGGTCTAGGGAATCACAAGTAAGTCATATGAAGTTCACAGCAGTCTACTTCAGACCTAAAATCTCCAGATTAGTTATTGGGCAAGCATGTTTTCAGTTATTCATCGTTAAGGTTGAACAAATAACATCCGTATGAAGCGATGGTATCAAGGCGAAACAAATAAAACTGGCAACAAGTCTAACTAAGACGACCTACTGGTACAATTACATCACAATTATGATGCAGTGGGAACCAAGGAAACTTGATCGATCAGAATGTAGGTAGTGGGTCGTGGCAGCCACAAGGCCTGAATAAAAAGCCTCTGTGCACACAAGGGTGGAGCGTTCAGTCAAATTTTGATCGCCGCAGGTGTTGTTCAAAGTCAGAATCACACGGCTTTCGACTGACCTCCCTTGAGTCGACAAATCGAACGAAAAGAGAAGGCAGGATGCGTCAACAGGATGCACCACAATTGTGCTGGTAATTGTCTTCCTGACTCTGCTACTGATCCAAGCTGTATGAGACTCGCGGGTACGTTCAGACCCAATTAAGTAGTATGACAAAAACAAGTAAATCAGGGTAGACAAAAAACCGCGGAAACAGACAATTTATCCATTGACCATAAACAAGACGCTGAAATAGAGTGGAAAAAGATAAAGAATTTTGCTGCGTCGAATGGTCTACTGAAGCAGTGTTGTCCTCAAGTGACTGTTTTAGCAAGTGTGTCACCCTTCATTTGTGACGAAATATATACCAAGTTTCTTCCTGTCACAATTGTCGTTTTTTCTTGATGACGCAGCGAAAGCTTGTATACGAGTTGTTCTGGACAGTGATTTTAGAGGAGTACTGTGCGTAGGAACATTTCCTCAGGAGTCGCATCCTATGTACATTTTTCTGTGGCTGCATGTCACACAGTTTAATGAGTTTCCCATTTTGCATCAGAGGAACAAAGTTACTGAAGTAGATATGCTATCCACTGCAAGACTTTGTCCTACAGATCTAGTACTGAACGGATTCATTAGTAGAGCACCGAGTGGGCACGCTTAGAAAGACCAACTGATTGTAAAACACAACTTCTGATGTAAATGTTGTTTTCATGAGTCCAGTTGGAAATGGCTGAGATATCCGTTAGATTAATATATGCGCCAATATTACAGTAGATATCTGCCTATCCACTAGCCGCTTGTAAACACTACATCAACGAATAGCTTGTTCTTACTAGTCGTCTTCAAACTTTACCGTGAAGATGTCTGCAAACAACGGCCTCAACGGAAGTCCCATTGTCACACCGTATATTTGTCGTTGAATTTAAGCACTGCGTTTTGAGTATATGATTTGGTCTGATGAGAAATAACCGTAATCGGGCTTGTTAGCTGCATAATGTTTTGTTTTATCTACTCGTTTGTCTCCAAAGAAAATGTTTGAGCGGAGAACGGAGTATTTGATGGGTTGACCTTTACTCAGTTTGCCTACTCAACAGCTGTTGTAGCGCTCAAATATTGTTCAGTCAACTATAGATTTGGTGAGTAATGTAACACACTTGCCAATTGACGTCTTCCAGGACGTCAAAATGAATATGTGCCGTTTTCTCAAAAGGAAACCATTCATAGAAAAGGCCGAAAAGGATGATCGGCAGTACAAAGGCGATTACAACTCACACACACACAAATTATGGTAGGTTCCCCAAGGGTAACACCAAATCAGCCGAGATGACAAACAATGAGCCTGATTCCAAACAAGGGTTACCACGGCAAGAGAAACAAAATATTGGTTAAACAACTGTATGGTTGCAAACACAAGCATTCACACACTGAGACCAACCTTCATGTTACACAGTCCACTGCGCTTAATTCACTATATATTTCAGTTGGCCCACATGACACTGACCTGAGATCATTTGGCCGCGGACTCATGGAACACCCATTAATCCGCATGGATAGACAAACGACCGTTGAACTCTTCGAGTGGGCGTGCCAGAACAACCGGTACACTGTGTGTGGGCTTAGTACTCTGGTCCATACTTGTTTATGAAAGTCTGTTCGGTATCGAAGGCAAAAGTGACGTAACTGACGTAACTGATAAACCCTCGGTGATAAGCAAAGAATCAGAAGCTATGCTGGTAAAAATAGAAAACAATCGTGCCGAGGGTGAGAAAAAAAGTCAGTTTGGTGTGTATTTTTGTCAGAGGTGACGTTCTCTTTGAAGTTTTAGTAAAAAACAAGAGACACGACTTCCATGAATTCCTGCTATTATAACGGGGGCACAGCGGCTAAAAAACATCTGTGGGTCAACGTACTTAATGCATCCTCTTGGCTTTCCGATTGGTGGTGCATAGCTGTTCGGGGAGAGATTTGTCTGGTCGATTCTGAAAGGGTTAGAGATTTTGGTTTGCTAGATGGTATAATGTTTCGTCCAATTTCGGATATCGGTCTTTTTGTAGTTCTGGCGTGACACATTTTTTCTGGTGAAAGCTTCGTAAATGTTCGCTTTCTTTAGAGACCGGGAAGGTAGTCGTTCGTTGCCGACTTTCCTTTTTCCTTGGAAACGCGTTAGCTGGTCATTGATCCTGTATGGTTAAGGTCAAGGTTTACGCAAATTATTGACGGCAGTTTCGACTTGAGCATTATAGCACACAAATATTTGTTCAAGTAGCACATTACACGGTTAACCTGGAATTATAAATAACGCCTTCACAGAATGCACGACTATCAAACAAAGGGTCGACAAAACCATAACCGGAATATACAATATTAGACTTCTCTGGTGATATTCCGGAATTAAACCTCTCCAGTGTAGTAAACAAGTGGAAGTAAACAAGCTTTCAGCAGGGTACGTTCTATAGCTGAACTTTGTCTCCAATTTACTGAACTTTAATTCTCCGGTTTTTAACAACGCTTGTCAGTTTGCCCCTCGTTCGCATACGTGGAGTGTAGGTCTTAAAACAGGTATCGATACGACTTGATTAACTGTTTGCATAGGCATATCAATCTGAGTAGAGACTTGACGGCCTAAGTTCTGTTATTTTTTCATTTTCTCTTACCACGAATATTTTTCAAAAACAGCTGCAAACGTTCTGATGACAGTGGCGTAGAGACTGGTGATTTGACCTCGGTTGGACTGGGTGGACAGAATGGTCTCTCCAACGATCCGTGGGATGCTATGATACTTCCTTCTCCTTCGCCCATAATACCGAACGCCTACTACTCTTTTGTAGCTTCACAGCGGGATAACTGCGTCAATTATGGTGAGACATTTGCCAACACATACCTTACTTCAACACCCCCAGGATCAGCGTTGCAACATCCAACAGGTTTCTTTGATTCCAATGTGAACCCGTGCATGTCACAATCCATAATGAACAGGTCAATCAGTCCTATACTGGTAGTGAGCCCACATCACAACGTAGTTGTATCCACACGAACTGCTAATATTTATGAAAACCCAGTCAATTCCTCTAGCCTCATCTTGCCTTCGCTCGTATTCCAGCCGCAGACCATAATTGGTTTGCCAGCCAAGACAGGTTGTGGGGTGTCAACTAGCTCTTTCAGCCCCAGTCAAGCCCCTCAGATTTTTCCCGATCTATCTGTGCTACCATTAAAGTTTTGTGAGCACGGGTCTGTTGCTGTTTCCACGACATCAATACCAGTGGCCACCGATCATTTGATCCACGTGAACGCTTTCCACCGTCCTTTTGACTGTTCCGAGGAAGAGGAGGAAGAGAGTGGAACAAAGGTCTGATAATGTAAACGTTTGTTTTCGGCATAAACATATGTCCCTACAATAACACTGATCGACTAAGTTTTCTCGGAATTCCTCTAGTGTGTACAAATTTTTCCATTTTCTTCCGGATTTTTTCTATAAACACATTATTGCGGGCGTAAACATGTTTTGTTATTCTGTCGAATGTATCTTGTCAGTGCGAGATAAAATTGGTCTTTCATTTTTCAATGTGATATTTCTTTGTATATGGGATAGTTAGTGTCGCAAGTTGTCGGCGGTTGTAAGCAACCATCCCTTCACGAAAAGCACATACCTGCTCCAAGTAAATGCAAACCCTCCACCTCAGATTAGGTTTTAAATAATCGTGCTATGCATACCCTTGTCAGTTAGCTCAAACAGTCGAATTCAAAGCGAATGCACTGTTGCAGATGAATACACTACTGAGTACTTGGTAATCGGAACAGTCTGTATTCAATGCAATTTATATCTGACGGTAGCATGCTCGCACCAAAACAGCTCAAAGAGATTTAGACTTCGAGTTTTAGTCGGCTTCTCGTTCTAATTATGTTATCACTTTGTACCACACGGAGACAACCCACCAAACATTTTTTCGTTCACATGAACTTAATAACTTAAATGGGTGCGATAGCAATCACTCCACAGATCTAACCTTGTGCCTAATCAGACGTTCTGTGAATCCACCTTAATCAACACACTATCGCATGACAAAATTACAAAACTAGCCCTCAGTGTTTTGCCGGTATGTTTGTTATCGTACACCACGGACTATTCAATATGTCATTGCAAAGAAACGTTATTTCATACCAGCGTATTATTGATGAATGAATTTGCAAGTATGACCACCACAAGAGAATAAAACTGGTTGATGAATATACACTGTTTAATATTATAAACACATCGAGTGATTTAAAAACACGTTAGAGTACAGAAGCTAACCCAAACTAAGCAACCAATCCGGATACAAAAGTGATTTGTGTATCTTTTTATCTGTTGCTCTGCAGCTTCATTGCAAAGGTGTTAGAGGGAAAGCTTGTTTCATTTTCCCTGGTAATCATGGTATTCAAAAACGGATTAGACTGCACCACTCAGTTGCCTGGTTTGCTGTTCAGGTTATTACGTCAAGCTATAAATTTTGCGCTTCAAATAATACGTCATGAAATACTTATCAAATTGACTGTGCATAAAAGGGAACACGGGATTCGAACCATCTGTCAATTTAGTCCCTAATAATTTGTCTCAAGCGTCGAACAAATACAAGTAGACGAGTACAGGTTCAGGAGCCTTCGAATATCGTGCATGTCGGATAAAAATTTACTGTTATAAATCATTTGAGTAAGCCAACTTAACATTCCGTCGGGTTTTAGATACCAGAAAATTTCAGGCGTAAGGAAACCCAGCCACATTTGTTGGCAGCATTCAACAGTTTTTAATTGATATGCTGTGGTGTCCTATTACATACAGAAACGTCCATGCATACACAAATCAGCATGTCAGATGGCATGTATGCATTCATCATCCCATCTATCATATGTCTACTTTTAATCGTTTTTCATGGGGAACGATGAATTGGTAGTTTAGCTTTTTTTTACATTCCATTCATCAAACGATATGATGGATCTTGCAACACTGTACCGTATAATCATGTGAAGCGGTTTATCATTCACAATTCTTTTACGACAACTGTTTACAAACAAGATCTGGTGTGAACACTGTTTTCCAGAGTCTGGCAGATCTTTATCGATAACTACAGACAATACAAGGGGAAGAGGTCGAAAAATTGTTACTAGCAAACGGATATCCCGAAATGTCTGTCGAAATTCGTAGTTGAGGAACAGAGGTGAAGACTGCAACCTGTCAGGTTCCTAAGAAGTACGTTCTTCTGAAATTACCTTCTGAAAGTGGATACGTCAGAGCTGATATATATCAAATGCTGCGGCCTGTCCCGAGATCATATCTAAGTTGCAGTCTATGACTGGCAGTCTTGCTCAAGTTGAGCATGATATCATCAGTGTGATTGAAAAGCAAATAATCACAACATCTCAATAACATTAATACCTCTAGACATAAGCGAAAGCTGCCAGGTCTGCCATGTTTTCTTTGAATTGCCTTAATGGTGGGGACGTAACACAGTTAGGTAAATTCTGTTTGTGACTTTTGACATGTAGCCATATAGGATGAGTTTGTGTGCATTCGGAACTGACGGCTTGTTACGGATCGTTTTTGAGGAATTGACGGAAGTTTCATATCAACCTGTAAATCATTCACTCGAGTAACTTTTGCCCCAAGTCATACATATCTATATCACTGATAGTTTGGATAAACTTACTCTTGTCCCAACGGAAACTCGAGCGCGCATCATGTATTCTAGTGAATTTGTGTGTCATTGCTGATGTTCAGTACTGTTTGTTCTTGTTCATTCTATTCTGTGGTTGTATGGTGGAAAAGCAACAGCCGTTTTGTTCTAAAAGACGCAAGCCTCTCCTCTTTCTTATTTTCGTCTTATATCCATCCATATTAGCAAAGAATCACACATTTTCAATCAAATCTGTGGGTGATATAGTGTTGGGCAACAGGTACCCCACTAGATTATCTTTCATCATACTGCTGGATATTTATTCCAAACTAGGGAGTTGATTAGAGGTTTTCATTTTGTCTCTTAACACATCCGAAAATGTTAACACTCTCCGTTTGCTCAACAGAAAAATAGATTTGAGGTACATTCCTAGGTATACTGCTCAATTCATGCAAATACTAGGCTTTCACCTCTATTGCTTTCTGGTAACTTTCTGGCAATTTATTCTAGTATTAGCATGAAATGACCACGTCATGCTATTGAGGTTCTCCTCAAAGTCCGAGGGCTTCCGATGCCAAACTTATTTTTATACTCCCTACCATCTAGTCGTTTCGTTAAATGTTTTGTGCACTCTACTCCCCCCCAATAAATGTACTATTCACCTGTTACTTACTCTAGCTTCTTGTTCAGAGGATTTTCACTTTTTGCCAGATCCCTGAAACATATGTCCTATCGCGGTGACATCTCCAGCAAGCAATTCACTTAGTTTAGTGTTTTAGTGTCGTTTCAAACTGTGTGAACACGTTGAAGCAAGAATTCCCGTGGAACACAACACAAAATACCATCTACAAACAAGTGGGAACCCAACGCATCTCTTTCATGTTGTTATCACAGGGAGTTTTTTCACATATTTCAACACACTCGGGCATTAAAACATGTGCGAATTACTTGGTCAAATTAGTGCTGAGCGTAAGTTGTCCGAACCGTCGATGGACTTACTCACTTGAGTTGGATGACATGACAAGTTTTCTGCTTGAGAACAAAATACACACCTGTTTGTGAACGTGATTTGGAACCAAACCGACAAGCATATCCATCTGCACCAACCACTATTATAACTATCGCCAAACTGGATGGCGATAATGGACGATGCGGACAACCACAGTGTCACTGTTACGTTGGTAGCAGATCTGTTTCAACTCAGGCTTGACTAAAATTAGCGGTAAGGTGGATATTTACGTGAATGGAATTTTATCATTGTTTGGATTCATCAGGTAGTGGCAGTCTAGATAGACTTTTTGTCTTGCTCGTAGAAGTATACACCCACTCGGCTATTCGTCTTATATAACGTTTTGATTTTATTTCTGGCGGTCCCCTCACCTGACTTATCCAAATAAGAAAGAAGTTGGTCATGGAAACTCGATTTGAGAGTGAGCATCAAGAGGCATTATGAACACCGTTTCAAAATCTCACCGTGGTAGCCACTGCAGATTGGCAGTCGGAGGTGAATCATGTCCATCTACACAAACAACATGAAAACAAGTTATAATCCAATTACACGCGAACCCCCTCAATACAAGCGATGTTCATAGAACCGGTGGCCAAGCAGATAAGAGTTTTATTTTGTATTACAAACGGCAGCCAGTTTGAACCACGTTCAGACAGCTTCTATTGGACAAGCCCAAACAAGAACGAAACTGGCCCTGAAGTGACGATGAGAAAGCTGAAACAAATATTTAATTTCACCAGCTATTTTTGAACAGCAAAGTTATCACGCGAACGTGCCAAATTATTCAGTTACTGGGATTTTAAAGTCTTATGTAAGATTTGCACCAAACGTCAACCTGAGTTGAACACTTGAATTTGATGACGAACTTTTCCAACAATTTTATTCTTCTGTTAGTCAGACCCAATTGACTTCCATGTTATACTTCCTCGACATTTGGTCCATGACCGTTACTTGTGTCAAACAGTATGACAGTTTAGGAAGGCGGCCGTCTTAGGGTCTACATATTTATCTCTGGAACCTACTGGATGCGCTGTTGACAGCGCATTAGTAATCTACAATGTGTTTGTCATCAGCACAGTGTTAGATTAATCGATCTATGAAGTACTGTGTGTGTATCCTGTCCATTAATCCAGTAGGCAGATTTTAGCTCAATAACATCCATCAGTCACAGTTTCGATTCGTTTAAGCTGAATCGTTTGATGGGCAATCTTTGTGGTGGTCCGCCGTTCTGTTATTACCTCCCATCCTCTAATAAAAAAACATTGAAGAAAAACGAGCACGTACACCATATTCGAATAATAACCAGGCACTGAACCTGGATTCATTAAAATCGTTTATCCAAATGACTTTAAGAAGCAAATGACACTGCCCATGCGGGACTGAAGATGTTCTTTCTGGTTCTTTGAGGGTTGGAAAACAGTTGTTCGCAGGTTATTATTCCAAAAGTATTGTTTAGTGAACAACCTGGCATATCATCCGTCTGAACGAATTCGTTTCCTGAACCAGTTAATAATTTTGGTTATTGTAACACTTTAAAATGGGCGGAACATAACTAACGACATGTTTTTCACAGCCATGAAGTGATCAACGTGACCCACGGACGGATAACTAACTAAACACACTTTTAATTGAAGATGCTTCGTTGTAGAGTATCAAACGCTGACGAGGACAGATTGAATTTGCTACCGTGTTGAGCGGTAGAGTGTCAGTATGGTTAAAATAGGATCCCTTAACTGACACTGAGGATGTTTAGTTTCCCTTATGTATGGGACTTAATATGCTCACCTTAGGTTTTATGGCAACTTAATAGGTCCATTTAACTGAGCATAAAGCAGAAATTATTTCCAACTTTCTTGATTTTATCGAATGTCAAAACCAGAACCACGAACACGTTTTTTCTTGTGTCCAATGAATCGGGACTTTTGACAGCCCACTTAATTCGTACTCTTACCGAGTAAATCATTGATTCCGTCAGCACGGATGTTGGAAACCTTTACTTGTAGAGTTAACAGCCGTTTGATCCATGTAGTGCACAGTTCGAATGGACCGTTATGCAAATCACATAATCAGTGCCTGTAAAAGCTTGTCCACTGGATTGGCAACTGACATTTCGCCCGCCAACAGTGGCATGCATTTAGCGACAATATTCTGTGCCTTATGGACGAAAGGTAGAAAACCTTTTCTTGAATTCACATGTAAAAACCCAATTAAATCCAGCAGCAAGTTCACGCTTTGCATTAAACTTAACACATTTACACATCACCCATCATATGTGTGAAAAATAAAGACATTTCCTTTGATTCATTTTCAAGCAAACAAAAATTGTGTTCATAATAAGTTCGGACATTTTTTTAACATATGCCAAGTTACCGTCGTTCTTCGTGCTTTTTTCTGGCTAAGTACCTTCCCACTCATTAGGAATGATGATAAACTTAATGTCAAGCGAAGAGAAAAACTTCACTGAATAACAGTTTGGTGTTCATCGATTTGTCATTTCCAACCTTTCAGATGCAATTAGACTAGGACTGACTGTTGAGGGCCAATACTGACAAACACTTTCGTCCAAAATGTATGCAGAAACCAGTGCACAAGGTACACTTTCTACCGAAGGACATTTCTAAATCGTACTATCTAGATGTTAATCAAGCGTGTTGAAAATGTTTTTCTAAAAATATGGGAAATAGGGCACTTAGTTCATTGAATTTTTCTGATAAAACGCGTCAGTGTAGCAATGTTCACTGTTTACTTTTCGTATGAAGCACCTAGTACTAGAATGTTTGTAATCTACCAATAAAACAGAACACGGTTTACCTTTTTTCAATCATATACAAGAAAATCACTCCAGTCAATTATACATTGTGTATGCCTTTCCCAGTTTTTAATAAACTCCGCAGTTTTGTCAAACATTAACCTTCAAAAAACCCAACAAGTTCATCGTGTGATATACCATTTCCTGTCTTGAAATGTAAATAGGCCAGGCCATTTTCACGCTAATATGGAACTGTCTAAAGTCTATCCAAAACAACAAGGCCGGATTGAGTGGCTCGAGATTTGGGGGGCCTGCTCATCTTACCCGTTGGATAAATGTAATAATAACAGAAAATGTAGATCCCGCAAGGTAAAATCAAATTACCCGGTTTTACTTCACCAGTAATTGGTCTTCCATTGTCTAATTGCAAACGGTTTGCACTTATCATCTTCTGGACTTCCACTGCCGTTAGCGTAAATCTCATATATAACACTTTTAAATTCAACTACTTGAGTTGGCGGCTATACTGTAAAAATCGTCATAACCATTGAGTGCTTCTGCTTTCCTTGATCAAAAGATATGTACATATGTTCTTTTTCGAATATCCTGGCACACTGAACAACCTTCGATAGTTAAATAAACTAAAAGGAAGTCGCGTTTTAAGAATGTTGTAAATAAATCTTTTCCATGAAAAACTTGAATAAGAAAGTGAAAAGGCACGGAGTATTTAATGTTTGCCGCAGTAACACTTTGTGTTGTGGCAGCCAGGGTAATTCTCTTTCCCAAAATTCCACTTCTTGTTCTCTCATCTCTTGTTTAATTTCTCAAGCTACGACTGTCGTCCTACGGAACCTTGTCTTGATGCTCAAAATCTAGTACCTCTTCATTTGTGATCAGAATGTAAGAAAAATTATTCGGGGGAGCATCACATGACTAACATCTCATTGTTCTTTCATACTGTGAAGGGCGGTTTTGTGCGCCATTCGCTTTGTCCTTTGTGTTATCGCGAATTCAATAAAGAAATTTATAATGATATCAGGTTAATTCGATTTCCAGTTTAGTGCAACTGTCTTTCGAAGGAACTTCAAAATAGTTTTTGGTTTATGAACAAACGTCAGCAGTAATGGCATACAAATCTTGAAAACGTTTCCAATTTTTGAAAGCAAAAAAACAACCAGAATTTCCTTATGTCACCGTCAAAAAACTCCAGTCGTCGTGTTAACCTTAACCAGTGTTATAGGGTGAAATGAATTAAAACATACACGATAAGTAACCGTATATATTGTTGATAAACTCTTATAAATAACCCAGTTACTTTAAAGGGTGCCATTTACCTACCTTCCTTATACACAAACTCGGAGTTACTGGCAAAACAGACCGGGGACTGCAACTTGCAAATCTTACTCAGTTTTCACCTAACAACAAGTCATAAATAAATATTATGTTGAATAGGTTACAGTTAGATTAAACAGACTTTATTGGGCAACTGACAGTTGTTGGTAGGCTGAGAAGACTGAACGGAAACCGGCTGGCGTGTGTTAACAACTGCCATCATGTGATTGCCATTCCTGTAGTTGTAAACTGTCAGTTGATGTTGGTAAGATCAAGAACGCATTTAAAATGCATCGACCTGTTATGTGCTTCTCTAAACACGACTGCGGACAAAAGTGCATTAAAGTTTCACTGCGATGTTTGTAATTCATTTATTTGAATAATCCGATACGGTAAGTTTCAGTCTAGTGAGCTTTTTTCCCCCCTGTTTCATGCAGAAGACTTCTTCAAGTAACTTGGAAGAATGAACTCAGGTTTGGAATGATGAACTTCACAACCTGTCCGTCGTGAAGTATTAACTTCCTAGCCCACATTCACACGCATTGATCTTTGTTCCAAGCACCTTGCTCCGTATAATTGTGTTATCGTTCCTGATTACTCCTTAATACTCTTTAATATACTCTTCACTATACACCATTCCTCAGAGCAATTGTTTGCAACCACGTTCTAATCCCAAAAAAATGACTCTCTAGTTGCATCATTACACCAAGAGTATGCACGGAAATTGAGGGGTTCAATAACACTTTTGTTTTAGAAATAAATACAACAAAACTTGATAGATAACCGAAGTAAGTTGAATATGCGGGCTATATTGTAGGAAAAGAGAATACACTTTCAAGGGCAGCTCACGGATGACCAGTCAGACAACAGTCTGCACCACGTACCGATCTCGTTGTCGCACCACACCTATCAAGCTGCTCAATTACGCTTCTTGTTAGGCACTAGAATGTTGGCCGAGCATAGCATCCATACAGGTTCAATCTAGTAATCTGTCTCCGATGCACTAAACCATTTCTTTTGCAGTTGCACAAAAGTCCACGTAGGCAGAACAGATTGATGATTGCGCCAATATATGACGTCGCACACCTCTATGGCTGCCAAGTCGAAGAACTCAAGGGATCCGGCTTGACTGCTCGGTAAACACATATTAGCAAATAGCTATATAGGTGACTTGGTCAAACTGTCAGGTAAACTAGCCCGAAGCGGCAGATGGTTGGTAAATCAATGCGAATTCGACGACGCCTCTCAGCCTATTTTGAACAGTAGGTGCTGTTGGAAGGGACTCCTTGGACCTGTTAGCGTCGTGGATGTGCAAACGACTGAGATAATTTGGTTGATCCGTTCACCTGCTGTTTTTGTATGCTGTTTTAGCAAATGTTCCGGTTGTACTTTGACGATTGAAAGGAATAAATCAGTGGTAACAACTCGTGACGTATGTCTCACTTCTGTTTTGCATAAATGGATAAAGAAAACTCAATGCCCGAAATAGCATGTTTATTAACTTATTGTACAAAACTATAACGTGATAACATGACATTTTAAGAGTTTTGATAAATGCTTGCCTTCTAATCAAATCGAATGTGTGCATGTTGGTTTGTGCGTCTTGGGTTATGATTATTTTGGTGAGGCAAGTGGGTGAATGATAAATTCGCATTGAATGGATCATTATATTCAAGTGACGCTGAATGCTCTAAGAAGAGTTATTCGTGATAATTTTTTCTGAATGTACAGTTTTGAGTCGTGGAAAAAGATTGAGCCCATATTCGCAGTCGTCCATTCATAAATAGTGGGTGAGCATGGGAGATTTTGAACGTGATGTTCTCTTTGACTGCTACCTATAAAGAGCAATCTGGTAGCATTCACGGTGGGTTTATTCACATCAACAATGAACCATTTTGTGTGTTGTTGACTAAACTGACCAGCACCGAATGGTTTCGCTGACTTAAACTGCCCAGCAAACTTTGTTGAGAGGATTAATAGAGAAGGTGGTATCAAAGTAAATGCTGTTTCCGAAATGCAACACCCATGTAGATCGCTTTTACAACAAAACGGTTTTAATTACGCTTGTCAATCTATAACCAAACAGTCAACGGTCCTCATCCACTGTGAACGATACACGGAAGAAAAGCTTCTATTAGTCTGTTGTCCTCATCAAGGGCGAGAAGCCAAGAAATTCCGTCCAGTTATTTAATTTTACATGTTGTGTTCGGTTAAAGGATAAGCTTTTAGACCGCTTTATGCACAACGCTTACTGTCTTCTAATGGAGACGGGAGTAAAGCCTGTTTGCTCACCAGTCAAACATCTGGTCCACGTGACGGCCGGATTATGGCAGATTCAGCTATCTAGTGAGTAGTAGGGGATTGAACAGCAGCCACAATCGGCTCCAGCTGTCGCATTCCCATAGACTTTCCGGTCAGCCCCTTTCGAACAGTAAAAGCACTAGACTCGAGTTTTGCACTCATTACAGCCCGTCAGTAGTGCGTATCATCGCCACTGCCGGGACTTGAACCACAGGCACGCCGCTCATTATGCAGCCGTGTTTACCGCTGCATCAGTGACCTCACGTTAGATACGACCGAATTATCATATGTGAACAGTCAACCACTCTCGCTTGTGAGTAATTAGGGGGTTGCCTGAACACCCCGAGAGGAGACTGGAAAGTCTATGGGAATGCGGCAGCTGCGATCAGTTATGGGTGATGTTCAATCTATATGAGAAACCAAATTCCCCCACTACTCATCAATAGTCAAATACCGCTCAACAAGTCAATGATTTTTGGGATTTCAACTTGGAGAGAAGTCCTAGTCGAGGGGTCGTTGATTGAAGTTAACAGACAGTAGCTGTGTCTCCACTTCGAGACGATCGGGAAACCTGAACATTACTCACAAGCTAAAGTGGTTGAGTGTTCACATATGATAATTCGGTCGTGCCTAATGTGAAATCAATGGCGCAGTGGTAAACACCGTTGCCTCATGAACAGCATGCCCGTGGTTCAAGTCCCGGCTGCAGTGGCTATGATATGCACTACTGACAAGCTCTAATGAGAGCGAAACTGGAGTCTAGTGCTTCTACTGTTCGAGAGGTGCTGACTAGAAAGTCTATGGGAATGCGACAGCCGCGATCGATTGTGGGTGGTTTTCAATCTCTGTGAGATTCAGCTATCGCCTGAGTGCTTCCAGCGACTTCGGGAAGCTAAAAATAATATTTAACCAAGGTTTCAACTAGGCAAATATCACTTATTGAACTATATGCTCTGTCGGAAGAAATGCTGAAGTCGTGGAAACCATGTTTTCATTAAAGGCAATATTATTAATAGACCGAAAAGCCATCTGCTGTCACCTCAAGTAACTGACTGAATGTCTTGTCAACGAACGCCTTATGCATATCTGCGTTGCTTGGCAAGCTCTAGTTAACAGTCAACTCGTGTTATAACAATCGCTTTGACCTAGCTCAAAACTCAATCCTTGAGCCTAACTGGTGCAAATCCAGCAAATTCACCAGATTAACCACTGTGCACCGTACGTAGTACATATGTATGATTTCGTAATCAGTTCTAAGGTTTGGAATAATCTGGTGTTTAGACATCTCCACGAAGAAAATGTGACACGAGCCTTTAGGTGTAAAGGTAAGACCATAGTGTATTGTTTTACCAAGACAGGATTAGTTCGCTGGTCCATGTAACGTATCGCATTGCCTGCTTACAATTCGTTATTTACTCTGGACCAACTTTCTTTTGTCACCCACCCCACTTCCTTGGTTCTTTGTCACGTTACTTGTACCTCTCTTCTAAAGTAAAATTATTCGAAAGGCAAATTCGGCTAGCAGGGCACAGGCAATCCAACATGTAGATCATCTTGTTGAGCCCAAAAAAGCGTTTTTCTTTGGGGTTCTAGGGTATGAATCATGCGTCGCAGTTCTTCAGTTAAGTAGACGTGAGGAAATTTTTACACGACACCGTCTGTACATTTGAGGTGTATTACATGACAAAAGAAAATTAGTAGGACTCAGATGGTTGTTGTAAAACTTTGATCAGTAATCTTCCTTTCGAGTGTGAAACAAACAGGTCGGTTACGTTAATCATGGTTTCCAACATATTCTGTGATGGCAACTGAACGGGCCTAGAAGTCCTAATTATTTTCACATTCTTTAGAGTGGTTTTAGGTCAGTGCCAAACAAGTCAACTTTTTCAGCTGAAAATATTCACCATGAGCGTCAGTTTCATTTGTTTACGCATCTAAGTGACGAGCACCTCCACTGTGTCTGTAATAATACTCTGACCGCTTCCAAAGACGTCAGTTATCAAAACCGCATCTACGTTATTTCTCAGTGAAGTCATGCTTGTTGAGTAGCCGCTGAAGAACTATCTCCCGACTAATTTAAAGTGCGTTGTTGTCGCTAGTATCAACATGAATAACAGTGTGATTTACGTAAAGAAAACTAATCATTCACGAGAAAATATTCTAAAGAGGGAATATTCTAAAATGATAATTGAGATATTTATGGACTCACGTTTCAACTCTGTAATGAGATGCAACAGAAAAAACGAACGAGGAAAGTTTATTGGTAAGCGGAACTGGGAAAATTAGAAGTCAACTCTGCAAATAGCAATCAAAGATGGATTGTTGAAATAATCATACTTTGGAAAACTGCAAAAGAGGTGAAGATGTGTAACCATTTCTATAGAATATCAAAAGTAGGTAGTGTATACACAAAAATTACAAAAAAGGCAGGGTAGATTGCAATAAATAAGCTTACCCCATTTTTCAGGATTTTGAATATCTGCATTTGCACGATCTTCTACGTATACGTTAAACAGTGCATAGTAATAAACCAACCATTCCGAATAATCAAAGTAAGACTGGATTACAGTAATATTGAACAAATTAGCAAAACGGGTAAGTAGACTACCTAAGCAATTTTGAATGACAGGTCGTTTCCGGGTAACTAATTACAGTTTGGCGTCGAACAGACTGATGGTGAGTTACAACCGTGAAACATGATAGTCAAATCCAACGGAGTTCTTTCGATCATTCAGGTGACCACACCAACGGAAATGTGTTAACTTCCATAAAAGGTGAGATATACACCACTCAGGAAAATTGCAGTGATAAAATTATTCGTGCGTTTGTAAAATTGATGCAATCAGACAAAAACATCTGTGTGATGATCCACATAAGCAGTACACCAGTAAGCACTTGGGAATGATACGATGAAGCTGGGTTTTCACATCCAAACTAGAAAAGTCGTTATAACGTTTTTTATGGAAAGAATACAACTGAAGTGGGCCAGAAACTCAGGCTTCTTAAACATCCTAAATAGTAAGGATTAAATTTTACAAAAGATCTGAAAGTGTCATAGAAAAATGTCAAATAGAAATTCCCAGACTAATTAGATTTTACTATGGTATTTAGAGTGGTTGTCATACGGGAAAACTGTTGGGACCTGCTTGAAGAACTCAAGGAGGCTGTGACAAACGAAAACTGCACTTGGCATTGAGTGTGGTGATAAAAATTGATCAACCACAAACAGCTTAGTTACAGCTAGTGTTTTTGCGTGATTATATAGCGAGAATGAACTACGTAGAGTCTATAGGTTTTTATCGTTAACAGCAATTGTGTTAGGGTTTCTTCTTTATGTTGATATCTCCATAGTCCCATTGCTGAAAGTTTCAGTGAACGTACTGCTATTCTAGAAAGTTTATTCTGGTAATATGCGATGACTATATCCGACAATTTTGCTGGAGGTTCAAGACGGTTTGTTACGTCACTAAGGTCGGAAGTATAGTCGCTTGCAGTGTCATCATGTTACTCACAGGAAACGTTCGGAAAATTTACTCTGACGTGAACTTCGTCTAATAACGTAGATAAAGTTAACACCGGTTGAATATTTCCACGCTCAACATGCACTTGAGAAAAACTGTGCTCAAACGTTGGTAAACGTCGTATGAAACCCTGCGAATCTGGTCTTGTAATAGTCCCTTTCAGATAAGTAAAACAGTAGCTATTAACACAACTTTTGGAATGGCTTAGAATTGCAACCCGAGGTTTGATCCATTTCAGTTCATTGAGTATGTTTGGCTTTCCGTTATGCATACTTCCACACCTTCTGACCTAAATGAGCTACAGAAGACCTTCTTTCCACAACTCAGAGCTATTCGACAGGCAGCACACATTGCGTCTGGTTTTGATCGGTTTCATTGAGTTGGTTCTATTGACATTGGAGTGATACAAACAGGACTTAATTGTAGTGTTGAACACAACTCGACCAAAATACCTGTCAGCAGAACACAGATTATTTTTTGAACAAAAAGAATCTTTGAAAAATTTAACAATTTTTATTCCTGATGAGTAGTGAGGGATTTTGATTTTCATATAGTGTGAACATCACCCGCAACTGACCACAGCTGTCGCATTTCCATAGACGTTCCACTCGGCACCTTCATTCAGTTGATCAATTCTACATACAGTTTGGGTCTTCGGATAACTTCAGTCATACAGTAATAGCCCTGAACTTCCATGAAGAACTCAGTGTTTGGAATAGCTATTTTCATATATTTTTATATCTCATATAATTTACGAACTTTATCGAAACAATCAGTTGATAACCTGACCATTCTAATGACACACCTCGTGCATTTTAGTGAGGGGCTGTTCACACCTTTGTCCTGTCAGACCTTACGATCCAAATTATCTGTGCTTTGGTAGATTCACAGGGATTTCTTTATGTTAACGCACTACTAAACCTATTCAAATGTGATAGTCTTGACATTATGTAGTAAACCATCTTTTGTCGCAAATTTGCTGATTTGGAAGCAACATCCCCCTCTGGTTAGTAAGTCGACTTAATTATGACGTTAAGCCCTCGGGGCCTGAAATATACATAACAATATAACTTGGGTTTTGCGCGTAAAATGACTGACAAAGTCTTTGTTTCGTCCTTTAGTCTGCTTAATTTTATTTGTATCAATGTACTGAATGAACAGATATCGGTCTAAGCAGTTCTCATGTCTGAGACCAATAGACATAAGCTTAACCTTATCAAACTTGTAATGCTACATATTGTACGTCCCGTTAGTACACCTTTCGGTTCTGTATTGGGAGTTTACAAGAGTAAATGAACTAATCGTACACAATAATGGTTAATTAAAAAACATTCCCTTCCCTGTCAGAAAATTGTGTCGTTGTTACCTTACCGAGTTCCTTATCATTCAGATGTGTGACGTTAAACGTTTTAAGAACATTCCTTTGAAACTTGTAATGTTGTAGAACAGTTACACTGATGCAAGTCTGCTTACATGCTAACAATCTAGATGTATTTTAGACGCATTTTTCCATCATGTTCACTCAGGTATGTTGTACCTGGATAGAAATGAAATACAAGCCGCTTTTATATTCCGGAGTGTACAAATGACCTCAGCTACATCATCATGCATGTAATGTTTCCTATTCTCAAGGGTGTGCTGTTCAGTTATCTTTCAACATGTTTCTAAATGATTAGTTTTCAAAGCTCCGACAGCTTGTACGTTTCGGTCGTAAAGCCCTAATGCCAGTGTTCTCTAAGATGCAATTATTTCATTATCCTCTCCTTCCTCTTATGTAAGCCACCACGCCAATCCCCAGAGATTTGATTTTGCCATTCTATGCAGGTGATGATTCGTTGGTTTCTTACATTTGGAAAAATCCTCCTCTCTTACAATACAGAAGCCAATTATCAGATTGGCTGATTTAGTTAACGCATGTTTCATGTCGCTCAACGCGATCAAATGTATTTGTTTTGTAAGATACAGCAGCATCAGTGCTAAATATTTAACAGGCAAACTGCATGGGCAGCACATGACCTGTCCCATGGTTGCTACCGTTCATCAAGAATACGTACCCGGTAAACTCTGACTGTATATCCTGCTATAGGAACGACATACGTCAAAACCAGTGTTGAATTGTTGCCACTAATATCATTACCGAGTTACGGGCTTCATTGTTTGTAAGACAAACAAAATAACTAACTTGTGTCGGTGTTTTTAGCTACAAATATATGTGTTTTAGTTTCCCTTTATAAAGGAAAAGCTTGTCAGCAGTTTCTCTATACCGATTTTTAAATCTTCCCAGATCTCATTCTGTCAGGTAATTGTGCTTCACGTTTAGCCAGAGTTTGACGTGGTTTATTTATACTAACTGATCTTTGTGAAGTGAGACGACTCACATTTCATGTTTCGCGTCAGTGATCGCATAATCCTACTCTCTGCCTTGTGAATAATTGATTACTCCCCAATTAGTTACACTGTTCTCCAGTTAGCCTTCCAAGAATTCGGATCAAAAGACTTTCCACTTCTTTCCTGGAGAGTTGAGAATCTATTTAGCTATTACAGTCTGTTATTTCGGTGTCACACAATCGATTCAGGTTCAACACGATACTGAGTGTAGGTCGCTCCAATTCAAAACGTTCATAGATTCCGATTAACCTCTTGCTTCTAACTCGTTCAAACGTCAGCTGATATCCACCCCTGGGTCTAACCTACACCTATACCCGTACGAAAGTTTCATCTGTTATTCACTATCTAGCATGGTTTCCTATAACTCCCGACACCGGTAAGTACAGTAAGAAAGGCAACAAGTAAAGTAGAGGACAGAGATCAAACTGTAAACTTGAGTCAGTCTTCTCGGGTAGTTTATATAGCCCTCACACAACAGTCAAAGTTGTGCTACTCCAAAATGTGGTGACTGCTGAAATGATCATATTCAATTACGTCATCCCGTACCATGTCATAAGAAGTCCAACGAAGTTTTGGACCCTTCATACCCATTATCCCCCTACTCACAAACATAGTCAGTTCTCATTGATTTAGCATTAGCAGGCTTTCCGAACTATTGTTAGTGATTAGGATCGTTTCTGGCTTTCTTAGGTTTTAATCAAAATTTCCTGTTTAACTTTCACAGACCCACTGTTCTGTTACCGAACTTCTTGGAAATGTTTGTTCGTTAGTTTGTTCCTAATCGGAATATTGTCTTATTATTTGAACGATTGTGCACAATTTATCTTGTTGAATCAGAACACAGTGCTGCATTTATGGATGCCCGTCACACCAACTTCAAAAACAAGACAAGCTGATTACGAAACAAACGGTTCGAATCTCTTAGGCTCATAAAAAAATATTGCTGATGAATGCAGTGGAACAATGGTTGGTACCTATCGATTGGTTTTTACTTATTAACTGTAAGGCTGTCAGTAAACGCCATAATGATCAAAAATAATCGGGGAACACTATATAAGCAATGATAATATCACTTTACTCTCGGAGTATGGTTATTCCCTTGGTATGGAAAGTGATGACCATGATGGTGCAGGTTCCTGACTTGTCGGCTCCGTCAGTGCACAGTCCATCGGCAGAACATAGAGGGTCTCCGTTGAACTATGATCAAAACCCCTTTTTCAGATCGAAGTGGTCGTTATTGTTGCCAAGACCAATCCGTTGATAGTGCAACTGAATCTCAGTAACTTATGTGTCGTAGGTTTTTCATTATATTTCGTCAGATTTATCCCTGGTCTTGTATCATAAACCTTTCGTTCGCTTAGTGTCTCATTGCGTGTTCAACAGATTTCAGTTAGTGAACGTTGTGTCTACGTCATCCCATTGCCGCTCTTTCATGGTGTAGTCAGTCAACTACTCTACCAGCAGGCCGGCTCTTGTAATTTTGCTGAGCAAGCTCCTAGTCAATAATGATTGTGCACTCTGACAATTGACTTTCTGTGGTATCTTGTTCGTTTTCTCACTGATATATAAATGGTCTGTAGTATGCACTCGTAAAGATGCAGCGAAATTTGTCCGGACATAAACCGTGCAATATCAGCCTACTGTCTTCTTTATTCAAATTCTTGACGGGAAAAGAATGTTTCAAATAGATTAACAGTCCATAAACAAATATATTCCCTTCAAACCCGTCACGGTAACCAATACATTTTATGTGATGTGACAGCCGATTTGCTTGTTCCATGTTCCTTGCCAACTGGCATTCCGGAAATGTCGGACTGACTATCTGTTGCTCCTTATGTCGTATATTCCAACACATCGAATGCACTGATTACTTAACCACACGTCAACACTCCATGCACAGTGTTAGATTAAGTGTCACTGCGTATACAAATAAGCGTAGGGCTACAAGCGGTATAACTTCCTGTTACGCGTGGGCTACAACAAAACTGCCGTACAGTCGCGAAACGGATCAATCAAGAACTCATTATGACTAAGCAGATGCTCCTAGAAAAACGACCCACGTAAGATGCAGTAGAGCGTTCATTACTGTTTTTGCAGACTACTGTCGTAGAATTCAAACTAGTTGGCTAAACTTCGTCTATTCCGCATGGTCATGAACCCTTCCGTCTAGGAAAGGTGGATCTGTCAACGAGTGGCATAATGGACATCGTGTGCTGTCCAACATCAACAAATAAGAATCCTATTTACGGTTCCAAAGTTCTTTATTATCAGGACCCATTGAAATGCCTGATACACCACGTATCAAGCACAATGAATCCAACTAGTAACATATTATTATGGTCACATTTTTATCTTGTCAGTTTTCTGGCTGAAAACTCACAATTACTGACTCGTTCATTTTAGATAAGAAAGCAAAGCAGTTGTGGTGAACAGGTAAGGCTAATCACCGGGTAGGAAGCATCTGTCTGAGGGCTGTTCTTGAGCGCAAAATTAATCAAAAGGTTGTTTTTGAATCTGAAGTGGATTTAGTTTTGAAATCGACCGACTCGGTCGTCTCGCTTGCAGATGATCCTTCTTCCAAGTCTTTGATTGACCGACTGCAAAGTCCCCTGAGAGATTTTCATGCAGACTTTATCACTAAACAGCTTAACAAACGGGTTGTCCCAGAGTCGAAGCGCAGATCAAACAGTATTGGTAATGGTCGGATCCATCAACTGTAGGGCCAGACTACTGGGAACCGTCGGACTCCTTGGTCAAACATTTGCAACCCTTCGTGCGACTGGAGCACAACGAGAAAAATCCATGCGTACTCAATTGTTCGGTCCCGTAGCTCAATTTGGACGATGCCTGTAACCAGGAGTAGGCTGGCCTAATCTAGATACACAGAAACTATGGGTACGTCCTCGAGAAAAGCAAAATACTGGTTCGGCTGATGTAGTGATATTGTAGTTTACATTGTCAACACTGCTAGCTGACACTCATTTGGCAATTACAACGTTCTTCTAATGTTGACTATTTATTTTATACGCTGAAAGACATTACTTGCTGAAAGTGAAAGGTTACACAAAAAACTATCTGTGTTTCCTACGTGTAACGTAGGTCATGCCGTTGATAGTGTGATAGAGTGAACCACTACGACTCCACGAAATTGCTGGGATCGGTGTAGCGTTTTTGTGGTGAAAATCTACTCGATTCACCGCTTATTCAAACCCCGACACAATAGGAGTTCTAACAAGGAACCAATCCAAACGTCGCGTTGAAGATACTACACCAGGATTGGAAGAACAGTCTCAATGTTACGCCTTCTGTGATTCGTCTATTTCTTTGTTCCCTATTACACCAATTAACGTTCAGTTTGTGACTTTGTATGTGCTAATGCGACCAACCAATGAGTGACTATGATTTCTTTAATACTGTTGTACATCCATAAATTCAGCCTCCTGTCTCATGAATATGAACAGCTTACTGCAACTAGTACGAGGTATTCTCTTTATTAATTGCGTGGAAGATTTCAATCCACGTACGATTTATAGGGCTATTCGAAGTCTCTAATTCCGAGTATCACAGATTTGCACAGTATTTTATATTTCATAAATCTCATTGTTATTCACGTTTCTACTTTCCTCAACTGCACATGTACAGCCCACTTTTAACCCAAGCTAATCGAATTAATCAATAATCTGGAAATACAAATCACACTTCTTGGGTCGCGAGCCTTGCGTTCTCTTTGTGTTCAGCATCGCTAGTAAACAGATTTTGGAGAGTTAGCGGCTAGCGGAATCAACCGGCTAGTGTGGCAAATTTCCTTGGTGGAACTCTAAACAACGCACCTTCACTAACTGCTGTGATTCAGTTGGTTTAATTTTTATCACTTTTCTGATCTCGTCTCCACACGTGAATTGTGTTTAGCAGTTAGATCCAACACACCGGCCACAAAACTGTCTTCGTCATTCAAGCCTAGGGAAAGCAACTGTCGTGACATATCTCAACTCGCCCTGAGATTTTTCGCTCCATAAACTCTACCTGAAGTTTGCGCTGCACTGCTTGTCGGAGCGCAGTCAGCTTGGTTTTCAACAGTTCGTTCATTTCTGCATTAATGCTTAGGGCGTTTCGTCAGACTTTACTAAGTCGACTGTCTACGTTCACAAGTTGTTGCTTATGTTGTCGGCACAAACCACGAACAACTCCAAGCCACTGGTGTTGCTCACAAAATGATTTCACGGACGATACATTCGGCTTCACAATTATGCCACTAGTCCTTAATGCATCTTTTGGAATAACGTTCATTTACACTATATCGTCTAGATGTAGTACCATTCACAGTAAAACCTCCTATTCGCAGACGTTCTGTTGTATCCTTTTTCACGATGTTTACCCTCGTGTGCTCATCGTATGGTATTTCTTTTTCACCATCTAGGTTTCAGCTTTTTCAAATCGAGCTCCAGCATTTATCGACATTGTCTTTGGACCCCAGCCAGCATGGAAGCAGGAGAAAAGGAAGAGTTCTAACCAGCGTCGGTTAAATACGATCAACAGAATTGCCGAGTAAATACAACGCACAAACTACGGTTGTCCTTGTCCAAGGTCACAAATGCATATCCCGCTACGTCGTCGTTGACGGAAGCCCTAGGTCATATCCAGCCACGCACGTTGTGTGATCTCCCTGCGAGTTCATTCACCTTCATATATGGGCATGTGACTCATCTCAAGTATGTATTTGTCAGTGTAACGTGGCTGGCCGAGTAGTACTGGAAGCATGTAACACACATCAGCCCGCCGTGTACGATTTTGCCCCTGGAATTATCAGTTATCTTCATTGTTTCAGACTGTCTGGTAATATCGTATTCATTCACATCAACATAAGTGGTTCAGCCTTTCATTGCTTGTGCTTCCTTACCTTTTTATCAAACGCCATTACTTGACACAGCTTTATACAAATGTATATATATATATTTGCATGTATAGTTGGAATCGAGTCAGGCCAAGAAATTGCTTTATGAGCCTCTGACGGTGACCAATCAGCACTTCCACAACCACATCTTAACTAGACAGAATGTTTGGCAGCATTACCAGGTCAACTGAAGGAGTATCTCTCTTGGTGATAGAATATTCAAGCACTGTTACGTGTCCGAAATATGTAGATCAATTTGTTTTACATTCAGGTTGACAGTTGCTTTCCAGCTAATTCTAAGATATTTTGACTCTCAGAAGTTTAGTTTGCAGGGCTAAAATTAGCAAATATAATAATCAGTGCACATGCGAGAACAGTTTCCAGCCCAATCTGTTTAAGTTCACGTGAGCACATCGTGACCAAACAACGTCGATAAACAAAACTGATTATCTGGTAACCAAGAGTGATTGTTTTACGAACACCTTTGATGCATATGATTGACTTCTTGGTAGTACTAACCTATCCTAATCAACAGACACGGCTGGAGAAAAAGAATGACATTTGCTTTTAACCCATTACAATAGAGTACAAGTGTTATGGGTATATGATGTTTTTGATGTTTCAGTAAAACAGAACAACCATGTTTATGCCGTTAATGACTACGTTATACTATGAAACATTCCACACTGGTGGCGACAAGATTGACCAAAAGTGGTCTCTTCTTAGGGTTGGTCTTTTTATGGTAAAGACAATCCAGCAAATATACCCACACTGAAGGCATCGATGAAGAATACTTTTTATATTTCTCAAAAACAGTTTACTAAGATTGTTTGTATAGTTAAATGAGTTTACGCGTGTTCCTCTGTTGTTGGCTGAGTTAGTCGAAACCTTCGTGTAGGCTCCATAACAAGTTGGTCCGAGATTGTTTACTCATCACTACCGTGATTCTCATATAAGTCGGAATCACTTAGATCGAAGCCCTGTTACTCACAGAGTTATTGACTGGGAATTGCAGATGAGATTATGGCTAACTGGTTTCAGTGAAGTAGACAGCGTTGTTGTTTGACCACGTTGTCCTTGGAGTATGTTTAGGAAAATCAGGCAAGGGAGTGAAAGCTGCGGGAAAGCTGTCTTGTTGGTGAGGCCTTAGTTTCAATTATTTATTAGTTGTGTGTTTACAAGCTGAAGGTTTGAGGGATATCACGTCACCAGTGATGATTTAATCCAATAATTGATGTGTGTTGTTTATATTCATTATTGGCATCCACCAAAGGTCTGACAAGTTTAGCTTTACCCCACGCAGTGAAAGCGCGTACACTCTACCCCTGGTGTACTATGCAGATCGAACACAATAGTAAAAACGTCAGCTGCTTGCTTTGTGATTCGTTTGCCGACCTGACAGATAGTAGTGCAAAAATAATTGTCGTTTCAGCGAACAGAACTGTTTTCGATAAATTTCGATATTGGGCGGGTACAGTTATATGTCAAGTCAAGTTTACAGTAGGGGAAGTTATTGAACAATAATAATGCGAGGGTAAGACAATTAGGTAAAACACAAGCCCAAGTTCTATGTGGTTGTGCTCAAAAGGGTTTTAGGAAGTCAGTTTTAACTGGTCTGAGTTCTGGGGGACGGGATCAAATTGTGGCGTGGGCTGACTGCCGGTGTTTGGCCACGGTAATCCCAGAGTGTGAACGAACAGTTTTTGAATACACAAATCTGGTTGACGTAATCGGATTGCGACCGCCCCGGCTATAGGCAGGATGCTTCTCTTGATATTTCCTGACGCGGCGACCTGGGCACAGTAAATGATGCGAAGCGCCTTATCTGTGTCTGTGTTTTGGTCACAGTCGACCAGGTGGGTCAGAACGGATGAGTTAATGTTCTTTGTTGTTCCGGAGCGAAGCGACGCCTGGGAGAGTTGACGAATTCTTTCCGATAAACACATAATGGTGTAACCAACATATGCTGAACTACAAGAACAACCAACAGTCGAAAAATGAGGCAGCGCTTTTGGGTATACTATCGTACATATTAAATGTCACCGTCCATTTTGAGTGGAACGTTAAAATGGGACTTACAGCATAACAGGTACTGCTGATCGCATCAGTTATTTGGCGGGTTATCGGCTAGGCTGCTGTGTTCTCTTTGAGCGGCAGAGTAATATAGATTTTTTTTATCAACTGTGTTTACTGGGACTTCCATTGGTCTCCCTTGCATGTGTCTAGTAATACATTTCTCGGAATAGGCATTACTAGAAGGAACATTCTGTAACATGCTTAGTTCCACTTCTATGTTATCTTCCGCATAGATTCAGGCTGCTCTAGTTGTCAAGCAGCACAGAACGTCCAAGGTAGCAGTGTATCCACAACGATTTGTGAAGTGCTACAAGATAGCTTCTTACGTGTTTTGTATTTCGCTTTTTTCGCATGCTTGTCCATTGTTAGACCATCAAAAATCAAAACTGTTGTCTTTTGTCGGACTAGCGGGAAAGATGAAGTTCCAATAAAACCCAAAAACATCTCAGTAAAAAATGTGATCTATATGACTCAAAAGTCTCGACTAAGAGGCTCTAGTAGGAAACATTACCCGAACATAATCGCTCATCATATTCAACCCGCCTAGAAACGAGTCACGAAAGCTGTCAAGGTGGGAGACAAACGATGAGGCTGTCTTTTTTGAGCACTCCTGAAGCTGGGTCTTGTTAACTTTTTCCTCAGGTTTTCGCAACGTTTTTTGCGAAGTGCTGAATTGAGATTCAGCGGCCTTAGAAAGCCGTTGAATGTCTCGTTTAATGACATAAATGATGCGGAGTAAATGTTGATACCAGAACAGGTCAAGAACCTCAGCTAGACTACGTTCAGACGTCCACTCAAATCTGACAAAATCTCCGAGAATGACTATACCCGTAAATCTAGGTAGAATGCATAAGTGTATTGTCATTTATGATGTTTTTCTCTTCCCAAGCTTCGCACAATTTCGTTAAATCACTTCATGATTTGAAGGAAGAAAGTTCATGCTAATTAAATCTGGGTTTGCTGACCGCCAAGTGAGAAGTGTCAACATAGCTCCTCAGACCTACCCGTTTAGCGTTCATTCCAACACCTAGATGGCTTGGTTAGTCAATTACGTCACGCTTGTTCATTTGTTTGACCGCGCAGGTGTGCCATCGGGCCGAAGAAGTTGTGGCCGTTGTAGTGGAGCGCCTGAACCTGCCAACAAATCCATGGGGTCGGTGACCAACCTGCGCGGTTGAATCAATGTACAAGAGTGACGTAACCGACCAATCAAACCGTCGTCAACTGACTGACCAGTGACCTAATTGCTCTATAATAAGTCTGATCGATATCTCAGTCTAACTCTATTTACTGCTTACAAATTTGTACCGGCCTGAAGATCAGTGATCGAAAGCACATGTTCGTCCATATGTCGCTATTATTATTATTATTATCATAGAGGGCATATTTGGAACGATGAAATCTAGTGCGTCAGACGTTCAAGACGAGTAAGTTAGCTTACCAGATATAATTGTGTACTGTCGCGATCACTAGTATACAAAAAACGGAGATGTAGCTTTTCAGCCTGATAGCCGATTCAAGACACTGAGGGCAAACGACACGGTTCGTCTAGAGTGTTCTGAAACCATGTGGGGGTATCGTGCACTTAAACCAATTGCCAGCTGGTCTGATCGGTGTGACCTACCGACCCCCGTCTGCCTCACCGCTTGACTACTGCTAACTGGAGGGCAAGACTGAGTAACCATTCTGGCACTTTAAAAAGACTTGTAATTATGGAATGGACGACGTTCTGAACTTGTGGCGCACCGATAACTTCCTAGAGCGTCGTTTTAGTGTCAGTGCAAACCTAGCTCCTTCAGATTTTTAGTGTATGTCCATCATTATACTGCGAGGTTCCATACTAGGTTTTTGCTCTTTATTACAGTTGCGCCTTATGTCCCAAAGTTCGTCAATTTCCAGTTGCCGTCATATGATGATGACATTAATCTCTAGGCTACAGTGAACAATGTAACCGAAAGTGAGAGGCTACAAGGTGATTTAAACAGTGCACCATGGAGCCAAAGACACTGCTGTCACCTTTAATATGGCTAAGTATGAAGTAATGTACCTTTAATGATTAGTAGTAGGGGATTTGGATTTTCATGTAGATTGAACATCACCCACAATTGATCGCAGCTGTCGCATTCCCATAGACTTTCCAGTCGGCCCATTTCGAAAAGAAGCACTAGACTCGAGTTTCGCTCTCATTAATCAAATACCGCTCAACAAGTCAATGATTTCCGTGATTTCAACTTGGA
>LUCH01000022.1:31075-89985 GCA_013368495.1 Paragonimus heterotremus | reverse complement strand
ATTAGAGCTCGTCAGTAGTGCATATCATCGCCACCGCCGGGACTTGAACCACGGACATTCAGTTCATGAGGCAACCGTGTTTACCACTGCGCCATTGACCTCACGTTAGGCACGACCGAATTATTATATGTGAACCCTCAAACACTTTCGCTTGTGAGTAATGATCAGGTTGCCCGATCGCCTCGAGAGGAGACACATTTACGAAAGTGGTTGAGTGTTCACATATGATAATTCGGTCGTGCCTAACGTGAGGTCAATGGCGCAGTGGTAAACACGGTTGCCTCATGAACTGAATGTCCGTGGTTCAAGTCCCGGCGGTGGCGATGATATGCACTACTGACGAGCTCTAATGTACCTTTGTTGTTCAAGGGGGACAGATTACTTTTTGATGAGAGAAAGCTTTATACCACCGCGTGCGATCTCGATCTGGTAAGATTGTCTCATACAACCTTAGCCTGTCTTCCAACGGTGTGTCAGCAGTCAACAATGTCAGCTCAGCAGTTTGTTTACCCACCAGACTGTTTGGGAGGTTCTATTTAAGTTGTTTCATTGGTGTGCCCTATGCTTTCTGTTGCACTGCAACTGCTGTGTGTTTGACAGATTGCGGCTGGACTTTTATTCGTTCATCATCTTTTGGTTTCCTGTTTGGCTGTTTTCCTACTGCTGAGTCCCGGAACCCAGGACAATTTTGGACTTATTTTTCTTTTTCAGGATGTTCAAGACATATTTAGAAGTAAATCAGCATTCCTAGCTTCCATCAAACTGTGAACTTTTTATGAATCATTTGAAAAGTTTGGGTGAAGGACGGTAATAAGTCTACTTCATTTTGTGAGTTGCATGGCGGTGAAAACACTGTTTAGCAATATACACTTCGAAATTATACGTAAACAAAGATAGGGATCCGAATTATTCGAAATATTTGATAACCATGTTAGAAGCCGGTGTACAATTCATGAGTTGATACTCCGAAGGTTATACTTGGTCAGGTCTCCTTCTTTTTTGCCTCAGCACATTTGAGAGGGTGTTAGGCATTTTGGCACTAGGCCATTATCGATTTAAAACGAATTGTAATGGAAGTGGTATATAGTGATTAATCATTTAAAGAGGTTCAATTACGATCAGGGTACTACTGAAGACTTGTCCGCTTCAACTAAAACTGAAATTGAATTTATGCATACTGCAACAAAAATATGTGTGATTATATCTCCTTTTGAGGATATTCCCTTGATTTTAAGTTTAAGATCAATGTGTGAAAATTAATGCACTTCAAAATATGTCAAAGTATGTCAGATCACCCGGAACGAACCTGGAAAGCACACAGTTTCAAGAGTGAATAGCTTCTGTCCATAACGGTGGTTTTCCTTGTAATTACTACAACGAATTCAATAGAAACAACTGATTTTCTTCCGAAGCATTGGGTACCCTTTATCCTGTTCATTAAGATGGCAAGAAGGTATATACTGCGAGGTGCAGGCAGTTCGTTTGTTCGCGTCAGCCGATTAAGTGAAATATATAGATTAAGCACGTAGCAACAAAACAATGAAATAAACAAACATCACATAGGTGGAACCATGGGTTACTACCACGGTAACGAAATTGATTGCGCCGGAACCTTTTTTCAAGAGGGCCAGTGCGTAACGCTTGATCAACAACGCCTCTAAGAACGCCAACAGCCTAGGGTTGTGTTTGCGCAATAGGACCATGAACAAAGTGACGGGGTCAACCACATGACCTGTTGCGATTAAGTGTTTCGCGATCCGGATGTTGGCATACTGATCCGCGTTGAGTCATTGTTTGCACCAGCCACTTCGATTGCAAACATCCACTTATCCTTTCGGCTGCTGATAACTGAATCCACCAGTTAAATACAAACCTCAGCTCCGTCCAGGACCGGTTGTTTCCGTATCCTAGTCGAGGGAATATGTTCACAATCCTGTCGATACATTTTAGGCTGAGAGTATAGGTTGGCCAGGTAGTACGTGCACTTAACACACATGAGGCAAGATGACGAAAGTGTGTGTATTCTTACCAAAGTGCACATTACCAATTAAAAACTGATGCAATTAGTGTATCCAGACATGAACCCGCACCAACTTAAAGAAATACTGAAAATGAAGTGCATACTTCGTCAATGTTATCCTTCACACAGTGACAGCACTTATTGTCCGCTGTTCGATTAGTATGAAGATATTTGGCGGCACCATGGATTTTAACTTCCAGTTTCCGTGCCTGGGATGAGACAACAGTTGACGGACCGTGCTGATCTCTGATGTTTAACATTGAGTTTCATCATTCTTTACGTTGTAGTGGACGAGTGTCTATGAACTTGACCGCCATCCATCACCAATTTGGGACGCCTTTCCTGAATAGCAGTCGGGCTGTAGTCCCGATAGTTATTAAGCTAAAAGTAGGCGGCACGCTTTGGAAACAATCTGTATATTTCCAAGAATGATTAGAAATATGATAAGTAGTTAGCTCTAGCCCAGTCTGAGGTCAACGGTAGCAACTAAGACGCGAAAATAATAGAACGCGAGGTGGGCTGCGGTCCACTTGTTGGCATACAGAAGCGTACCAAACGAACAGTATGGAGAATCTTCGAGTACGCTAAACAACACTCAAACAGGTGTAAGTGAAGCTACCTTAAAGAATATAATAACAGATGAGTCGTTAGGTGAGGGAGAGACATTCGCTGCATACAATTAGTCACGCGAGTGATGAAAGTATTAAGTCTGTATGAAGCTTACAATGACAGGTATACACCGAAGCGTGCTGACAAGAGAGACAAGTGAGAAAACACGGTTGTAGCTAAGATTCTCATAGAATTCAAACGACCGTTGGACACTAAAATGTTCACTTAAGGAGAACCTGTAAAGAAACGACTAACTGCACGGTTCATCCTTTAAATTAGTTTGGCTACCATCAATACGGCTAAGCATGTATATGCCAGGGACTAGCGTTTCTATGTTTGAACGTTTCATCTTGTTGCACAGCGGAAGTAAATATACATTGATTTCACTAAATGCTTCCGGTTAAGATTAACATGACTGCTTATTCACTCTTGAATTGCTCTTAGTTAAATATAGCAGCCACATCCTGCAGGATGTCACTCTCTGTCTTTCCATATGATCTCTTCAACAGACAGATGATCAACCCGGAAAAGTTAAACGCTTTTGAGTGGTTGTTGGTGCGGCTATAAGCACTGCTTGACTAAGGAGCAGCTGACGTTAGGTATTTTCTCTTACTTTTGCGTGGAATGCTTAAAGTTAGGTAGCGGATAAAAGTGAACATTCCGTGGTGTAAAGTGGTTCATTTATCTGCGAAAAATGACATGGCCTTATAATTTTACCTATGACCATGTCGAAAATCTGTGTGGCCTATTAGTGCGCCCATTGTATACAAACACTTTAAATTGGGGAGGATTTTACTCCGATTTTTCAGCCCGATTGCATTATTCCTTACTTTATATTCGTACATTGTGAAGTACTTCATGGTTCATCTCCCTACAGATACAAGGTATCTGGATGTAGTATGATAGGTTCTTGAAGTAGTCAGATACCCTACAACTCTAGACCGGTGGTTGTTATTCACACGTGTTGCCTGGAGGCATCTCTATTTGCCAGTGAAGCCAAAAGTCAAATATATTCCATATTTCAGTGATATTCTAGCCTGTTAAAAGATTTCCATAGAAACATTTGTTTGCGGTAACGCTAAAATCCATGTGTCCAAGAAAGCATCAGGCCACACGAAACATGAGGGTAGCAGCAGGAAGAGAAACCACTGCAAAGTGTATCGTGGAAACAGCTAACGTTATTAACCCAGCCAACTTATTTCTCGTGCTATTGCACGAACGGGACCACAAGGCATTTGACTGCTCCGAATCAATTATATTCGACATCAGGGGACCGGCAGTATGTGTATGGAAAATGAATTGACTCAGGCCATTTGTCGGCTTTGAAAGTGACGACACCCCTTCTTTTCTCGTGGAATTAATTCGTGACCAATTTCGTTTTTATTGTGGCTTGCGTTGTTAGTCATCTTTTACGTTTATCACTGATGTGGGTAGATAAAATAATAACACTACGTTATATTTTTCTTCAGTTATTAATGAACCGGAACAATAGGCACCAATGTTTTAGACATTAAGCTCCGGTTTTAATCAATACATCCATAAATATTTACTTTCGGACACTTTCACTACAACCTTATTTCGTAGGTTCACTACAGTTGGTTCACGGGGAAGACGTGTTTGTGCATGTCTACCACTGAAAAAATCCCACTTCCTACATAAGGGTAGCTATCTTAGGTGACTAAACGCTCTCTGGTAATTGTCAGTTTACAAATCAAAAGTACACGGAAACTAAGCTTCTTTTGGTTTGGACTCAGCAAGTTTAATCTGTGTGGACATTGCACCTCCTTTAAGCATCACGATACGATAATCCGAACTTTCATACTTTTCGCGGAGTAAATAAGCTTTAAGATCTCTTCAGTCATTATTCCCTTAGGAAACCTTCAATCACGCATATCTCAATCCCTATGCAATCGACTTACGTACGAAACCGATCAATACTGTGTCCCATTTAATGCAAACGGATTGACTGAATAGTATCAAACCACTGTCGAAAGCAGAGCTTGTAGAATTTGCGATGTCAGTGATTTCGTTTTACTACCCGCTGATCTGCATTTCAATGGTTCAACCAAATAGAGTGTGGCATTTCTGTTGAGAACAGTATTTAGTGTTATCGCCAAAAATATACACTCCAGTTTTAAAATGGGGTATTTTATAATTGAAGTGTTCAATATTTACGTACAACATGAGTTTTAGAAACCTGAGCAACGAGCTAATTACACAGCCTGTATAATTTTCTGCTGAACAGGTAATTCAGATCATCGGAAGAATACAAGGCAAATAAAATTTTGCGGAATTACGGTCAACTATATATATTTCTATATTTCTGCCTTAGCTGGATTGTTGTAGTTTTTTAGTTTTGACGGACCCACTGCAGTTTTACTACTTTCGCAAGCAAAATGAAACATATTTGTAGATTGTTTCCTTGGCTTAGTGAATATCAATCTGTTCGTAGAGTTTATACTGACTGTACTCAATCCACACTTGATCATGCGTCTCGCATGCACACAGACTGGCTAATCAGACTATTTCGACCAGAATTTTACTTTTGTTGTGAGTCGTCGGTGCTATATGTTTCTGCTACGGTCGAAAAAGAACTCTCATCCACATCTTCACGTCGACCTTGTTGGTTCCTTTGTCTCTGACAACCCATTAAACGTAGCTCAAAATATCATCAGTAGTGATTCAGCCATAAGCCTATACGTAACGTTCCAATCGCTTCGACAACCATAACAGAAACTGCCTCCAGAACTTAATTATTAGCCCACAATATCAAAATTATTCTTTCGGGTTTGAAACCACAGAAGCTATCAGTTATTTGATCTACGTTTACACTACTAGTTAGCGATTATAACTATGCAGTCATCGGAGCCTCTGAAGGTTTCTCGCCGTCATCACTCACCATTATTTTTTGCTCATTTCTGTCACATGCGCCCCAGTAAGATACTGCCGTCTAGATCCACTAATATGTTGCAGAATTTAGCTAGTACTAAATGCATGTCAAAATGATCGTCGAATCAATAGCTATCATGCCGGCTGTCCATCATCAACAATCCCAGTTACCCAAACCCATCTCCAACAAACACAGCATTGCTGGCCTTGTTAATAAAGACTCTGGCTCGACAAACATTACAGATACTAATTTTATTGTAGCCGACCATGTTTGGGAAATCCAAGCCGGGACAAAGTGCGCCGTGCAGTAATGTACTGGTTAGAGAGTGAGAATTAAAATGGCTTATTTAGTTTTTACACCTGCTATCATCGCTTTGTGGTTGCAGAAATCAGAAAATTCCCTTTCACAAAGATTTTAACCATCGGCGTACATATGGTAAGTTATTCACCTTCAAACGAATGTGCTAGAACCGAGCAGACCTGTAAACACAAGACGATAATATTGATATTTTATTATATATCCAAATTCATCAAACACCTAACAGAACCTTGTGTCCTCTGACACAACTACACATCCTGTCACAGGAATGAAGATATCGATATGACGAATCCAAACTTTGTCATAGATAGTCCACATTGTCACACCTCCTTAGTATACATTAAAGTGAATGAAGTTTCATAACATTTCCCATAAAGTATTCTCTTCCATTTCCACTGTTCTTCCGACTCAAGTGAGGTGAAATAAACGAAGACTGAGTTACTGAGTTCTAAAAGTATGCCATATTACCCGATGCCAATTGATCTTGGTTTGAGGGGTACCATGGCATTTCTGTAAATGTTCGTTCTTATTAGTCACGTCTATGGATGTTACTAGTGTAGTGAGGCGATGCGGTCACACTATACTACTCACATCAGTACTATTCGGCAGTGTGACAACAGCATGGGTTTGACATTGAAGTTACCCGGGGGAAATTCACGAAGAGACCCTGGAATGCAGTTTGGCAGGAAATAGTTAACGGTTCATGGAGGAATCCAGCATCGGCGGCTGTGGCAACTGTGAGGTTCTGGGACCAGTACCGTAAGCACATCAGTATTTTTGTTTGTTTTCTTGTTGAAACGTATAACCCATGTGTTGGTTTCCTGAATAAATAACCCTTGCGCTATTCGTGTTCTTGTTTCACAACACTAAGTAAGCTGAGTGGTTTGTAGGGCAATCGCTAAACTGTGAGTTGATTCGATTGTTTAGGTTGAGGAAATTGCTCCTTCCGGAGCTAAAATAAAATCAGTCGACTGTAAACTCTGTTTTATTTACTTACTTCAATGTATGTGTGTGGAGCGTGTTATTCAAATCTTAATGTACTGATCTTTCAGCGCTGTATTATTATATCCTGTTGAAATTAAACATAAGCAGTTAGCTTTCATACGGGACTGTACCACGTACTCCTACTGACGGTTAGATACAACAGACGGAGGTCTTTCTTTTCAACCCACACATACGCTTACTTGGCGTTCAACGTACAAACAACGTTTCAGAGCTAATCACTAACTTGACACAGTAGCAATAACGACAATGTTGACTAGGGACAAATTATCCTATGAATTAGAACAGAAAATTCCTCATATTGTCAAATTCATTGACGGTTAAATGACAACTGACAGTAAGGTTTGTCTCACCAGCTTCATCAACTTAATCCACAGTTCGGATTTGTTTATAACACTGACTAACGTCAAAGGTCGTGAACGGATTTCTCAACATATATGACTTATGATAAATAGTTTGGCAGGTCTGATAACTTAGAAGAGACCTGATTGTGAAGAATCTGGATTTCAGTTGGATTAGAACCAGTTTCTTAGGCCATCTGGTAGAGCAGTTGCTGCTTTTGGGCATGTTGTTTCTGTCGCTGGTTTGAATCCAGCCGAAATCCAGATTTACCGCAATTGAGTCTTTTCTACATATAATTCCAACCGTCCACTTATTGAAACTCCTAAACAGTAGCATTATAAGAGGTGTGAGTGAACTTCTTTGTACTGTAGCCGGTTTAAACAAGCCAATCAGCGTAGGTTAATGTAATAGGCTGGTGTGGGAAGATAAATCTTTCCCACTCCAAGTAAGAAACGATTTCCTGTTAAGCAACAACACATGAGTCAGAAAACCTAGCAAATATCGATAGTAAAAGAAAATATCGTGTTGACTGCATGAGGATAGAAACTGGAGGAGTATGAATGGTAGACGTGGGTAACAGTTTGGTTTGTAAGAACTACTGAGAACAGGCCGATCCACAATTACGTTGAACGTTAAAGAAAATCTCCCAGAACGGCAAGGATAAAATTTACTTGTCATTCGAGCGAGCAAAGTAAATGTGGCCGGTATTCTCGAATGTGGCTTAGACAAACTTAGCGGTTATTCTTGGTTTCTAGGTCTAAGTGCAATAAACACGGTCTGATCTTCCTTCACCTGTTGCAACTGTAGCCGATTTGTCCGATATTAGATTTAAAGGCACTATTGACTTACCAATAACCAGAATATTCGAGTCCATAGTTGTCGTAGTTTTACACAATGGCATCAGTCTCACCTGACGCGTAAAAGTGTTGCCTGTTACTAGGTAATCCATCATGTAATTTTCGAAAGTCTGTTTCGAGTCGCAGTGTGGCGTAGGATCTAGTTCTGAGCTAACATCTTTCCCTGAACTAGATTTGCATTTTGAACCTCTTCGAGCTACAACTTTCTTACATGAAATCCTGACACAACAACTTCTGATATAAAAGGTTCCGCCTGCCCATCAGCGGTTATTTTTGTAATGACTGTCTTGGACCCAGTTCTGTTTTAATGTACACGTATGCGCCAGGTAGTAATGCCGGTTAGGCATTAGGTTTTTGTCTGTTCCGCTTAGAAAACATTCAGGACCACATCAGTCTATCAGAATTTCATGCTGCAACTTAGGTGGAGTGGATGATGGGACTGATATACCGCACGTTAACCAGACATAGGGTTCCGGTTTTGTTTTCATCACTAACGTGGAAAATCACCTTTTCACTGCTTGTTCGCAGATTCGTTTCATTCTTTAGATTGTGTTTCTTCCACATTGTTTATCAAGACACTTAGAGACAGCACTAGTCATCTGTAAACGAGTTCTTTTGCGATAGACTTCAAAAACTCTAAACAAGCAGGTGTCAAGATGAATGAAACTGGCGTAACGTTTCACAGTGTACATTGAGTATCATTGACAACGAACGCAGGTTTTGCATTCCAATAGACCTAACAATCAATCTTTTTTGAAACCGAACCTCAAAGCTTGTGTTTCGCCCTTCACAGAGGTCATCAATAGTGCGCACCCTTGGCGCTTCAGAGATTTCAACGTCGAATAGCTTCTAAGGAGCAGTCATCATGACCAGTGCATCTCAGACCCTGCGTTATGAAGGACCTAATTACTCACAATGACCTCAGGAATACGGACGTCAAACGTGGATTTAACGAGATAATCGCTGGTTAAGGACGCTGATTCTGGCGCTCATGTTCAGTTGGGATATGGTCACAGTGTGAGCAAGAGCCATCATGATTTGTTGCGGTCTCTCCACTGTGTAAAAATCATCTCACAAACATTCGGCTTCGATTGTCTGATTGATAAACTAAGCTTTAGCTCCTTGGATTAACGTCTTGCTGAACAATTTCTTGACTAGATTATGGCCTTATGTTGCTGAACCGTGACCCTGTGTGTGGAGAACTAGCACACACTGAAAAGCACTGGCCTATAACAAAAATCCTGATAAGTCTTCTCGCAACACTGCTTTATCTTCTTTTTAACCAAACACATCGTTTCAGTTGGATGCAAAGCCTACATTAACGGTCAAATTTGACAGACACCGCGTACAATTATTCCGACTCAAATTACAAAACCGTATGGTGCAGCCGGATGCGTGAACGAACCCCATTATTTCCACCCAAAATCTCCTTCATTCACGAATAAATGGTTTTGTTCAATTACATTGAGTGGAAATCCCAGAACAGTCGAGCAGTAACTTTCACTGTTTTTTACACGCTCGACCTTTATTCCGCCACGCACATTGGTGGCTTAGTGACCTTAACTATGGTCTTTTGTAACTGTCTTTCAGATAATTGAGAACAGCCTTTTACCCCTATGTTCCTTTCCGTCATCCAAGTTCAAAACGATCATATAATCTCATCCACAATCGAATGTGACTAAACTTTAGAACACATATTAACGACAATATTTAACCGAAGTAAATTCCAATTCTGGTATTCTCTTTGTCTAGGATTGTGACAAACCTTTTGAATTTGGAGAAAATAGAACTGCTATTGCCGCTCTAAATTCGAAAGGAAAACAACAGCGACCGTAAATTTGGAAAAGTAGTCATGTTTAGACGATTACAAGCCTATTTTAATGGCCACCTATGAGACATCAATCTCGTGTACGTTGCCCCCTATCGTCCATCCCCTTCCGGATACAAATTTAATCAAGAACAATTGAATCGTTTTCATTGTCATGGCAATAAGCTTCGAAGTGATGCGCTATTGTAAAGCTGGGATTAATTTGACAGTTCATTTTGCTGTGCTTGTTTTCAAGTATTCATAGGACGGGGATACAAACTGATAGGGCTGACAAACTTGCGAAAGATTCAGAATAGCGACAAAACTTGTGTAAGGTTTGAAAAACAACAAACAAGAACATTTCGTCCATTATTTATTCTAGGTGCATGGAGTGTTTCAGCAGAAAGATGTTTGTTGGCTTTGTGTTGGTCGGGTACAGATTGTGTTGGACGGTTTGCAGGTGTGAAGCACAAGTGGATAGAAATAAATAAAAGGAAAATTCAATGGAGCTACTGCTGCAACCATTTCACCAGCGGACACAGAAACACACCAAATGGACATTCCGCCAGACCTGTACACTTAATGGACTGTGGGGCAAGTTCTGTAATCTTCCAGACTGATGGTTAGGAAACTTATATGCCAGTTGTCACTCACAAGTGTACCGACTGAATACTATTCTGAAAACCTTTACCGATTCAGCCACAAATTGTTACAGCGCGTTCGAATTTGAACAAACCACAACTGCGAAGTAGTTGTGTCTAAACAAAACGTGCCTATCCCATTACTCACTTACAACAGGTGGCCCCCAGAACGTTCATCTTTGTTTAATGGGAGCAGATATGCCAGTTGTTGACCCAGGGTGTGAAGTATTTTGTAGGTCTTCCTTACGGTTCCAGTGTGAATAGATCCTAACTGTGAAGCAGTTCTGCCTGCAAAGTTAGCTGTTTGTTCCATTTCTCAGTTTCGGCGACTGACCTTTTAAAGTTCATTCTTATTTAGTTGGAGGAAATGTGCCAGCGGATGACCCGCAATATGGAGTATTTTGTAGATAAGAAGTAGATCTCAACTGGAATATATGTACCTAGTTGAAAAATGACCTAATTTCGCTAGCGTTTCTGAGTAAGAGTTTTCCCGAACCACGTAACTCTTCTAGTGGCCTTCCGCTGAAGAACTTCGATGAGTGCGAAATCTTTTTAAGATAAGCACGACAGGTTTATATGTTTATTTCCAAATGTGGGTGGATTATAGAATCAAACACAGTTGAGAATACTTCAGGTTAGAATGGTTCTGTTAGGGGGCGAATTCATCAAAACAATCTAATCAGGACATCGGTGAAGGCTGAGGAAATCAGTCCTTATTGCAAACCAGTCAGGTCCTCGGTGACGGCTGGCGAAATCAGACAAAGCACTGAGGGGCACGTCGGACCAATTAGCAGGAGACGTGCAAGTGAGCGTGGGTGTCGCGCCAGGACGGTACGTGCAAGTGAGCATGAGTTCCGTGCCAGGAGCATACGTGCAAGTGAGCGTGGGTGTCACGCCAGCCCGAGAACTAACGCCTATGGAATTGGCCTTACTTGGCCACTTGGCAGCGAAGTGGCCTAAACAAGCAGACAGTGAATCAACAAGTAAATGGCCATATTTGGCCACTAGTTCATGATATATATTTACAGGCATTTTATTCGTTTGTCGAACTGGTATTTGGCAATACAGCGTGTTTGTCCGCAATCGTGTTCTTCTTGTCTTTGCGCAAGTAGACTGGGTGGAGCCGCACAGCAGGGCCCCACGTCAAGCAGTCAAACAGTATTAGAACTTTTGGCAAGGAAAAGGTGCTTTACATCAGTTTCACAGGTTCTTCCTAAGAGATTCAGGCCTATTTCTGTTTTGTTATTCATGGCAACACAACGTGCTTACTCACAGTGCTTTTCGGTTTTCACTTATAGCGACGTGACCTTTTGACTAGAAGTAACAAACTTCGAAAAATCTCCAAAACCATTTCAGCAAAACAAAATTATTTTGTAATTTATAGTGTCGGCTGATGCCTCCGACTACAAAGCGGACCGGTAGCGTAATAGATTAGCACTGATTTAATTGATTGGCTAACTGTATTTACCGCACACGAAGTAATATTCTGTTTGGACTGTCTTCTATCATGAACATAATAACTGAATACATTCGATGACCAAGCCGTTAACGTGTATTAGTAGAGTTTTGTCAAATATTCTAACGGATCATTAAGATGAATGACATATAAACACCTAAAGTGTTTAACGGATAGAGTCTCCAGTGAAAATATTTTAGTGCATCAATCTGTGCCGATATGGACAGAAACCTCATGCCTGTGAACAGAATGGACTCCGTCAGATGTGCTTTGGAGCCGGACGAGAGGCTCCGGGATTGAACTGTGATTCATTTAACTAATACACTCCATTCAATTGACGACATAGCCAGACAGTAAGTTTATAAAACGTTTTGAGTTAACCTCAATGCTTGTTCCAAATTATAGAAAAACACATTCAGCTGTGCTCACAATATACAAGATGACCTTAACCGGATTACGTATGCTATAACTCCCCATCCTTAGCCTACTTGCTGTCGAGAACTCTGAATAATACGCTGTTTTAGAAACCGCACGTATCAGTCTGGTGGAATTTTATCCAAATACATTGTTTTATTGTTGTGCAGCGTTAGGTGTTATATTTTTTCAAAAGGACGCACATTTGAAATGACCAATATCTGCACGTTTGTGGTCTTTAAATTTAAAAACGTTTCACCACTTTTGACTTATCGCAATTTTGCTAAATTCTCAGAGTTCACTTGACCAAAGTTTTTCGAATTCATTCTCTCAGTTGTTGAGGAACTCTAAGGAAATATAGTCACACGACATTCTATCTTTGTTGTGGTTTATCTTCATCCTATTCAGAGTGCATGTATGAACACGCAAACGGATTGGTTGTTCATAAACAATCGTGCAACCCACACTATTTCTTGTCTAACATTAATATGTACTTGGCTGTGTAGAGTGAAGTAGCACTGTTTTTTGTGTTAATTATTTGCTTTTCATTAGAGAATGTTTCCGACTGCTCACTTGTTTTACCTAACAACAGAAGAGAAAACTTCGGTTATTTTGGCAGTTCGTGATTACTCCCATCTTTGAATCGATTGCTTCAAACGGTCAACTTAGTTACGCCATGACTGAGAACAGAGATTTACAACACGCTTAATTCCAGAGGTCTGGGGATAGCGATAGTTAAACGGGGTTCATGCATGTAATTTCGCTATGCTAACGTGAATTTATTTTACATTTCGATGGATGTGGAACTCTCACATGGATGACGTTGAAGATGGCACTGTAATGAGTATTCTTCAGGATCACCCAACTTATACCTGGTGACAGTTAGTCCATTTCGCAAGTTTATTTGATGTTATGCTCAAAATGATAACAGTATGAATGGCGTCTGAAGTATACACAACCCGCTTCAAGTGCGTCCGAATGTTTTGAAACAAGCGAAATGCTGTTTGCGTAGTATATGTATGATATCACATCGCCGATACACCTTAAAACCATATCCTAATACCCCCATGTCAATGTAATAAACACTCATGTTTGCTATTGATCACATTTACGAATATACAGCCGGCAGCATGACAGGAAAAACTGGTCGCTTCAGCACAACATATAAGTACGCGCTGGTGGGCGTACCAAAACAAACGCTGAGGCTGCTTGTCAAGATCAGTAGGAAACACCCATGTTATTCGATTCAACTCAACTTTTGTCTCCAATCTGGCCTGAACTGATGAAGGCCACTTCGTCTAGTCCTATATATATATTATTTGTATGGCCAAACTGCACAAGTGTGGAATATTTTTAACACTTTCTTTCGTAAGTTGAAACCAAACTGTCGTTCCCATACAGGATGAACATTCTGTTCAGTTGTATTTTTCCTGTAATATAGAAGCCGTATGGAAATAATAACAATGTCACAATTTATGCGTAAACTTATAGTCAATCCCAAGGTAATATTGTGGGTTCTTAGTCATTAGATGTCCACTCACGATCACATTGATAACATCAGTCAGGTGTTTTACACGTTATCACCATTTTGCATCGAGTCAGTTTCTTACTTCTCCTAATCTCAGGTTTATCTAACCTACCTTATTCACGCTTCTTATAGCAAAATAACGTTTGGTCCAGTCTCCCAGAAATTCCGTTTATCCACTCACGGACCAAACAGTCTGTTTATATGGTAACCGCCGATCTGTTCCAACTGAAAGTTTCAAGACAAGTTTGACACAAAAGTGTCACTAATGTCGACGGGAACAGCAGGTCGATTTCATCATCGACTGTTTGCTGTATTCAACGGGAAAAAATAATTTTCTCACAGTTTATAAAGTATTACATACTAATTAATCAGACGTTTTACTGTCTAGAAATTGAGTGAACGAAATATGTTTTTCACAATGTAAATTTTCCAAGTCGAAATATCTTGATTGACTGGTCAACATAGTGGGCAGAAAAATGTAGTTTATTGTTCGTCCAATGGGATGCGGCATAAAAAACACTGAAATAGTTGACTTGCATTAGCCCAAAGTTTACTAAATTTACAACGTTTTACAGTTTTCCTAAAATTTTTACTGTTGGTTCACTCGGAGAATTTCAGCAGCAAAAATAGAAGCGAACTTGCTCTTTAGAAGGGTGAAGTCGCACATGATATTTGCAAGCCAACGATAAGATTTTGACCATAATCTCAAATAGCATGTTTTGTTTAAGAATTGTACATTACCATACCCACTGAGAGATTGTAAATTTGGTTTAGGTGGCTGACACCTTTTACAGAACATGAAGTAAACTATGAACGATTTGTTGGCGAGTATATTTCACGAAGTTACACGCATCAATCCCTACTATTTTACTCAATACGACAAAATATTCAGGGTATAACCCTCAAACTGCCCGAATGAAGTAGCACTGCCGAACTGTTTGTCAAAGAATGTCATAAAGATTGCACAACTTTAGAAAAAACCGGACAACTAAATGGATAAGTGAATTTGTATTACTATATGTTGGGATTAGTTGAACGTCACTCGTTGTCAATAGGATTTGTCACATTCACATAGACTATTCATCTAGATACGTTCGAAAAAAAGCACTAGACGAGAGGATTGTTTTTAGGTCTCCATAGTAGTGAGTATCCATGGTACGGCAGGGACTAGAACCGAAGTCACGCTTTCACAAGCTGACTACTTAGAATACTGTGCCGTTGACATCAACCTAAACGCAAATGAAATTATTTGTCAACTTTCAGCCTCCTTCGCCTATGTGTGTTACTCAAATTGTACATTGGCTTAAAGAGAAGATAGTAACTGTCCTGTTAGCTCTAACTGGTGACCCCATGATTAAGACTATAAGTTTGATAACATAAAAACTCAAGAAAATTTTTAACATTAATTCGATTACTGACACATGATGATGAGTCTTAACAACTGGCCTCCGTCCCATTTTCCTCATACCAGTGTGATCCAACTAAGATTAGTTGATCAGACAAGCAGTTATCCCTTGTAAGTTTGGGAACACCTATATGGAAATGAGATTGTTTTTGTAAATTTGCCTCTTTGCTTCACCATATACATATTACTAGATCTTTTGTTTGAGCCAGTGTCCACATCGTCGGCTTTAAACAGCTTACCTAGTTTCCTCGTGGGCTGAAGTCGATCCGCTGTTTGCGGCCTGTGTGCAAACCAGGAGGCATCCAATGCAAATCCAGAGTGAAATGGAAGACATTTTTTTGAAGAGATCCTTACAGTAGTGGTAATCACATTATTGGGCCGAGTTGAGTACTTTTACCGTTAAGCACTCCATGAAAGTGAGCCCGTGATTTGAATGGAAGCAACAAAATGGTGGTTCAAGCATTCATCAACTGGGTCACAGGAACATTCCCGCTGTGATTACACGAACAAATGCGGACTTCTTTTCCAGTCATGTTAACATGATAGTCTTCTTACAACCGCAGTGGCCTGAATACCGTTGCCCGGTTTATACGCATCTAGTTTCCCTTCCTGAGATAGGTCCAAAGGTTGTGTATTCGACTCCTTAGAATGAGCGGTCTCGCTAAGAATCGGATCAGTTTTAGCACTTGACCAACACCTTGTTGACAGCCCCCAGAACAATTTGCTGGTAACGTTGCAGTATTTACAATATACTTGTCAACACTGTGTTCCAAATCGATATGTATGAGGATTTTTCTTGATTATTTTCTTGGAAAAGTTAGTGAATTAAGATTGTGCTGACTATAGAAATGCCGTACTTGGATGTCACGGTTTTATTTTCGCAACACATTCATGTATCGCACAAGTTAATGACAGCAAACTTATAAGTAAATGAGGGCCATCAACATTTTTATTCACCGTTACACACGTGTCACTCATACTTTTCATATATTGGTGTGCTCCATGTGACTGAATTTCCCACTGGGCAATTGTCCAAACTGGCTTTGATCTTCCCAGTTAGCTGCATAAGTCTATATATCACAAAACCACCAGCGTTATCAAAGTTTGTCTTCCCCTCTCATTACGTCATAGTTGAACATGATTTAACAACTTACGACTTTTTCTGCGACTTTCTATGGTCACCCTGCTGCACCTTGGTTTGGTTTTCGCAGTGACTAGTAGGGATATTGCTGTGGGGTGATGCTAATCTATCACTAATCAAATCACAATAAATTCGGTAGGAAGAGAAAAAGAACGGATGTCGAGAAATGCCATCTTCGATCTACCCTCAGCATTCGCTCCACATAAAGCTTGCAAGTTATAAACAAACTGCACACAAAAGCAACAAGAGATGAACGTACCGACCGACTAATTTGCGCATTGACTGCACAAACTATTTCGTTACAAGTTGACTGTTTGTGTATCTTCTGATGAAACGTAACTGACTGATTTCGTCCGATTGGATTTGCTTCGCCAACACTCTCGGACTACGGTTAAGCAACACAATCTTGCAACGTGTGAAGTAACTATACTTGGGAAAATCTTAGATCCCAGCAAGCGTAAACGTGACGAACGATCCACTAGGTAATATACAATTCCATTCCGAGTCCTCGGACATTTCACATTCGGACTTATCTACCCGTCCGTCATACTGTTGTATATGAACTATTTGACAGAGTCAACCAGGTGATTAGTTAATAAAAAATGGAAAACAATTGATAAAACCGGGTTCCTTAAGTCTTCTCTAGTCATCAGGTTGTTTTTGACGGCACAGTTGACAACTACTTTGAAATATGCTCCGCCATACTTTGGTTCATGCGCTCATCTGTCCTGTCTCTCTAGGCTTCAGTGCGAACACGACTGTCTCCATGTGAAACAGATTGGTCGAATCAGTACCACCTCTGTGGACACAGCCAACCCCCTAATGCACAACCGGTAGCTGGTATGTGCACTTCTATGTTGATGTTAGTCTGTGATATATCCTATTGATAAACTAGTCATCCCTGAATAATAATTGCTTAATTTCATCCTTTCTGTGAGCATTGCAGCTTAAAATTTTTAGCGTCTTCCTGTAGATATTGACAGATTTTTCCAGATACACGTTATCTACCAGCCTTTTTTATCTGCGTTAATTAAATGTATGTAGGGAACTGGGCGTTTGAGAAGTAGACAGAGAGCTTACTGAAAAAGCATCTACACTTTAACACATCCAACCGCGGAGAGTGTAACGAGTGTTTCCAAGAGTCAATCTTATTTAACTGGGAAATTGTTTCACTCTTGGTGCTGAATTTCTCATCTACAACACATTACGCAGAACATCGTTGACAATTATTGATAAGGAAAATTTAGTTGAGTAGACTATTCCCCAAACGACAAAACTGGAAAACTGCTGTTTCCAGAGTTTGTTCAGCCATGTGGTATTTTGGACAGATGTGACAGCTTCTGCCTATCATCAATCAGCACAATCTACATAAGCATCACGAAACATTTTTTTTGATTGTTGTCATGTTCAGTCTTGACCTTCAAATCTACGCATACTTCGCATCACTGCAGTTGCAGAGTTGGTAGTATAGCGAAAAGCTCTCTAATGAAGCAAAATCTCTATTGTCCAACACGCTAGTTAGTATGATACACGTGCGCTCGTGTTTATGAGTCAGAACTCCAGTCCACAACATCTCCGATTTTTCGCTTACACGTCGTGTGCACTACTGCCCGGTTTATGTGTGTGATCGGCGCCTTCTATCGGGGGGGATGGTTCCGCCTGCTATTACCCGTCCGTTGGTCCGATTTCGTTGAGCGATAGCTCGTCCGAGCGCTCGTGTTGTCCGCCATCTGTCTACTGCGGGCTTTAACCGCATTTCGCGACCTTGTCGAGGTATTCCTCCGAGTGTTGAAATAAGCGCGCCTCCCACTTAGTAGTCCATTCAATTTTGCCTGCCACGTCTCGTCTGTTGGTAGGATTTCGTTGAGCGATGACTCATCCAGTTGCCCCTGTTATCCGCCATTCGATCATTAAGGGTTTCCGGACTTGCCTCCCTCAGCGTTGAGGTATTTTGCCGAGTGTTGAAATACTCGCATCTTCAGCCTGGTAATCCACCACAGTAGTACACATTAAACGCCCATACGTGACGCTGGTAGATTTAAGCCAGAACTGTTTGGGCAGTTCTGCAGGCGTATTTGATAATACGGATCAAATGATGGATGACATAGTACACTGTGGATCGCGAATGGAACGGAGTTGGCGTGTTAAATCTTTAGACTCCCCGGTTGATTTCACAGTTCAACTTGCAGGACGCCTGCAGCATTTTCGCTTGTTTCTGTCACTTTTTTCAGTTGAACCATAACTCAAATTTCTCATGCCAAGATTTCCTCCAAGTCGTGCGGCAGTTTTCACTGGTGAACGATTATTACTGTTGTCCTAGAGATTCAAACAATCCTCCATTCAAGAAGCCTACTTTTGAAAAACAATCAACCGCAGAAAAGAAATGCCGTTGGTGGATGATGTGACTTTGTTTTCGGTGGTTATTAAAGCACGTTTCTAACATGAGTTATGCTCACATTTGAATTTCTAGAAATATAAAATACGGAGGACGGCACTTACATAGACTTCTGTTAATGTGTTTTACACTATCCGTGTGAGATGTGTTTTCACTACACACGGAGAACTTACATTTCCCAGTGCATAGCACGAAGTAACTCTCAACTCCGAGGATAATGGACACTGTTATAAAAATGTGAGATTTGTTAAGCATTTGAAATGAACTGAATTTTTGTGTGCAATTAATTAAGTCTGGTAAAAAGAGCACTTTCTATTGATTGGGTGAACATATATTGAAATATATACATGGGCCGGTTCATGTTTGTGTAAGTATTGCGTTAAGTTGAATACCTAGTGTATACTTTCCTCCAAACTTAATCTCGTACGTTTTGTAACACTGAGAACGACTGAACTGTGTGTTGCAAATCCATAGGATATTTAAAACGAATCAGACGTAATTAGGTTATCAGGATAGAAATGTGTCGTCTCGGACGATCTGTTTTCAGAAGCAATATGACTTACAGGACCCATCTTATTTAAAATCGTGATTGACTAACCATTGTCGCAGAGTATGTTGTCGTTCATAGAAATCCGGAACTATAAACAGGCTGCTTATGATAATTTGCGTTTCATGATCTAAGTCTGTAGCCAACCATTATTTTCACACGATAGTATTCCATCCTATAAAGTTACGTGGATCGAAAATAATTCTCCTTAGTCCTCTGATTCTGAAAGTTTAGGTAAATGATGGTGTTGATATTTTGTGGTCCATTCACATGGAACCCATCTTTCTACTTGCATGCTGACTGACCTTTCTGTCTGCTAAAGTTTATCTGACCCAAACTAACATGGTTTATTTCTTTTTACATAGTCATTTATATATAGATGGTACAGTAGATCCTGTTCAAAATCCCCCTATATGACCATGTCTGTTCTCCCTACCCATCATCATTTCTTGTAAAAGCCTCACATTTCTCATTTGGATGGTTCAGCAACCACAAATCAATAATTTCATCTTTTAACTAAAGCAGCTTAGCTTATATGATCATTTAATGTTTACTTTGTGAAGTGCATAAGACAAATTCTTGCCTCAACACGATTTAGCTGATAAACAAAATGGATATTTTACAGTGATGAATGACAGATGTTGAAAAGAATGAAATTCCTTCTGAGGAATCAACAAAGACCGTAAGTGAAACTTCAACACTTCCAACACCAAACGATAAAGAATGAATGTAGGCATATGTGCACAACTCTTTAAACAAAACTCTTCACACATCACTCAATTACTCTTGACGTAATTTATCGCTTACTGCGTTTTGTCAAACATTAACTCATTTGCAATTCCTTATCCATCACTATTTCATGAAAATAGTGAGGTTTCGTACTCGAAATTGTGGAATAAATACGGTATGTTCCAAACAAAAAATTGAACTGAATTTAGATGAAAACGTAATTAAGGGGTAAACGTTTGTGAGTTGATTTCTTCACAAAAAACAACAGCTTTACAACGCGCATTGGTTTTTATCCAGTCCATTTTTGGTTAACATGCAATACACGACAGTTCCCCTTAAGTAACTACACCACCTGCTGCTTTCTTAACAACGGAGTCTGTAATTTTATTCTTGTAAATTCCAAACGAATATGCTCACGAATGTTTACAGTTTGGCTGGCGAAATACACTAAAATACAGCACTAGAACTCAGAAGTGACTAGTTTGTACTAAGGCAAAATTTATATTGGGAAATTTCTGTTGAATTATCTAACATCAGGTTTACTTCATTTTCCATCATGTAATGGCCATAACAGATAACCCAGCTGTTAAAACAACAGAATAAGCTCTCTGTTCTAAAAACAGGGGGCCTGTATACTTTTAAGGGGCAAAATTAGCCAACAGTTAACTTCCAGTTGAAAACCAGGCAACTAAGTGGTCATGGTCATGTGGATATGATCCTGTGAACCACACAGGCGAACGGTGAGACTTCTCAACTCACTTGACTACTGGGATTTTGAAAAAACTCCATATAAAGCACTGTCCCTTGAAACAACGAATGATAACTAAACGGTAATCACAATGGGAACCGTCAACTTGGTAAACAACCCAACCAACGTAAGTGGAAAAATGTATAACTCATCATTGAAATAAAGTTGCTGAAACTGGACTGGTGATAGATAAGCATACCAACGTAATGCCCTTCTTGATGGGGTTTGCTCTTAAAGGATCTTGTCTAACAGGAAGACGTTAATAGATGAGTCAGAAAGAGATATTTCAAATTCAACAAATAACTTAACGCACGTAGATTTACACACACTGGTGAAGCTTAACAGGTTTCCGTAAACAATTGCGAGGATGCTTGTAAGACTTTTTCCCTGAAAAACACGGTTACGTTCGTCTCCATGCGACAGAAATATTTACTCTGAATGCACGGTCTTTCACTATATAACATGCTACTCATCCTTATAGGTGGAGATCGAGGAACTTTGCATGCATATCACTTTTTCGATGCGATGAATGTAGAACTCGTTATTTGCTCATGTTGTCCAAACTGCCTGGTACGTCTGTATTCTTGTCTAACAGTATCACTTTCTACTTGTCTTATTACTTATATGTGATTTAAATGAAGTGTTTATCTTTTCGCATCAGTTCACTAGCAGTTTATCACGTGATGTGTTTCATCTTTTTTGGATTTGAATTATGCTCGCCAGTATTATGGCTCAGGTTGCAGTTGATCATCAAGGTAGCCGATGAAGTGGTAAAGTAACGGATAGCAACTGTATGAAAAAATAACACGATAGGAGAAACCAAGCTAAACCAAACAAAATCCAAGCAGAGGTCCTGAATAAGGGAAGACTAGACAACCCACCGGATACAAGCTGGCCACTGGCTCTGACACACTATCTTATCCTAGTTCACTTCCGAATAGCAGTGCTGATATTCTGGAAATTCTCAGCTGAACAGAATCAATTTTGTGGAATGTTCAAAGTATACGCAGCCCGTGACCACTGGTCTTTCTTTTCGAAAACAGTTAACTTAAATGTCTATGAGAATGTGACCAATTATGGGTAGTGCTCAATTTACATTCAACCATGTTGACTTCTGTTGCTATGACAATTCCCAAAAGTAACCAACTCTTCAGGCGTACGCAAAAATTTCAAAACATTTCTTGAAAACAGTACGGTATTCATTTGAGCAGCTCCTTGTCAAGTGTCGAGATGACTCAAGTAAAACTTGACAGTATGTCTAACCTTCAGCCTAGTCATACGATTAATGGAGCTGTAGTCGATTATTAACGTGATCAAAATCTACCTAAGACCCACCAACAAAGCCAGATATACCCACCAATATCTGATGGACATGACAATAAAATGCATGCATTGATGAGATCAAACAGAAAGACTGAAGCCACACTGGAGAAACGCTCAACAAATCGAACATCAATTGATAAAATTCAGCATTTCGGTCGCGAAGCAAATGGTGGATCATTTGTAGAAACTACACATGCCACTTACCAATAGAAATGGTCAGCAGTGGGACGACCACCGGACTCAAATGTTTCTAACTGAAAGAATAAATATTATATTTTTCATTAAAATGGTTAAAATATCGTTCTAATTTTCGTTTGAACTCCAAATGCTCAACCGTTTTCGATTAACTGGTTGATGTGTATTCAAGCACAGTTTGTTACATGAATATTCAGTAGGTGTGAGATAGAAAGTGGTATTTTGGATGGTGAACCCCTGTCACATAGTTTAAAACTGAGTTCTCATTCATGTGAACACACACTTCCTACCTCACATCTGATTTTAGAACCTGTATTCTAACTGGTCATTTGAAAAACTCACTTACTTGTCATGTCCTAATTACGATACTTTAGTCGGCCAGCTCCGCAATTTTCTCACTTAACACAGTCCAAATACTTGTCGTCGGGCTAATCTGAGTTGGCTATCATGATGAAAGAAAGAAAACATTATTTGTTAAGGATAAATCAATCAGTCGCAAAACTAATAAGATCAGAAGCAAAAACATGGACATGTCAGTACTGTAACTTTATAATCTGGAAATGAAAAGAAAGTTTTCACTCTACGTGACTAAAGCGCTATATTTCTTCAATGTCTTCCGAACCAGTGGACTCAGCATTTTTATCCAAATTTTGATGAAAATGGACCACACATTTGAGGCACTGCGAAGTTCTAGACACTCTTAAGATGAAGAGAATGGGTTATATATTATGGAGAGTGTTGTCACCACGTTTACGAGCTAGATCAGCATAGTCACATCCGTGTGGTGTTAACTTTCACGGCAGTAGCGGTTACCATGGCAACCAAAAGGGAAGGCAGTAACTTAGTTCGAACTGATTCTTGATAAGTAACAGGTGCGCTACAGCTGTAAGCAATAGTTTCCATGCAGTTTGACCAACAGTGTACCCTTTATAACACAATTGGCACGTTTATTCTGTGTAGTGTCGGCGAGGCTTTTTAACGTCTGGACAACTCTAAACATTTGAGTGAACTTTTAGACATGAGAGAAATTTGAATCTACAGTTTACTTGTCTAGGAAAATATACGGAGGTAATATAGCGCCAGGGTTATTCGATTTTGCTGGTGTCAGTGCTCATTTATTCTTTACGACGCAACGCGAACATCGCATGTGCGTTGATGGAAATCACCAATGTTCTGTAACTATTTCCATATGTTGCCCCTCATGTGCCCCTCTCAATCTTGTTGGAGCTCCTGCAACAATATAGGATAAGTGCGCCTGTACGCGTTAGGTGATTCAGATGACGTACTTTCTGGGGCGCATTAAGGTACGGTTACTTAGACCATACTATATGTCAGAGTGCTGAACAAACACGATGCAACGGAGCTGAAAGTGGGCATTTATGATTAATATGAATGTTAAGAAACGACCAAACATATTAAAAGACAGATATATGCAACTGTTGTGTGATGTAGAAATGGAAGACACTACAAATAATCTGACTACTTGTGAGGTTTATGAAATTCAAACCCATAGGCCAATAAGGATATCGTATATTCTAAGAACTTCAAAATGTAGTCAATTCATTTTGGATCTCTCGGAATGATGACCTTTGATGTTTCTCGCGAACTGTCTTCTTTGCAAATCACTGCTGGGCAAAGTCAACTGTCCCGGAAAATTGGCACATTTTGGAGGAATTAGAATTTGTTACTTTTATTTTCAGCTCTGATAACCGAACGTGGTAGGTTCATCGAGTGACTTAAGTCTGAGGTCATCTCAATAGATGTCTCACTTATCATTGAGCTGGTAAAAATGTCCTTGTTAATTGGCTGGCCTGACTTCCGTGAATTCTGATGGTTGCTTATCCTTCTGCCTTCATTCTTGGCACATAGTCAAGACGCCAAACGCTATCGCGCGTCTTAGTGTCAAGTTCTTATTTTCTCCTTTACCCCAGCCACAGGTGTCTCAATTATATAAATCAATCAATAAGAGTATCATAGTATTTTCGAATGTCTTACGTTAGGTATTTTGTTAGCAGCCACATTGGTATCCGTAGTTCAAATTTTGTTACATGCAAGCTTCTTTCAGACGAAGTTTTCATATACAAAACCCGTGTACATTACGTATATTTAAAAGCACGATGAGAATTACCGAAAACGGTTGTTCGCATAATTGACTTCAGATTAAGTTGAGCTTGTTGCCTACGTTGGCAATACTGTGCTAAATGATTAAACCGCAATCACCTAATAGGCTCAAGTTGGCCACGTGACTACCCTATGTATGTTTGCAACAGTGATTGACTAACTGTAGTCCTAATGAGTAGTTTGGCAGATTAATGATTTAAGATGAGACCCAACTGTGAAAAGTCAGGGCTTCGGCTGGAATCGAACCAGCGACAGAAACACCATGCCTCTACGCGGCAACCGTTCTACCAGCTGAGCTACGAAGCCACACCAGGAGCTCGGAAATTTCACATTTGGACTCGGTCACCCACCCGTCCCACTGTCTCATATGGAATCCACCAAATGATCCAGGGGATCGACTGCCCCGGCAGGATTTCTCGAACAGTTCACGCTGGAATCCACCAACGCCACTGTTGAACATAGAAATTGTATTACTAATGAGTAGTTTGGCAGATTAATGATTTAAGATGAGACCCAACTGTGAAAAGTCAGGGCTTCGGCTGGATTCGAACCAGGATTCGTAGCTTAGCTGGTAGAGCGCTTGCCGCGTAGAGGCATGGTGTTTCTGTCGCTGGTTCGAATCCAGCCGAAGCCCTGACTTTTCACAGTTGGGTCTCATCTAAATTCATAAATCTGCCAAACTACTTATAAGTAATACAAATTCTATGCTCAACAGTGGCGTTGGTGGATTCCAGCGTGAACTGTTTGAGAAATCCTGCCGAGGCAGTCGATCCCCTGGGTCATTTGCTGGATTCCATATGAGACAGTGGGATGGGTGGGTAACCGAGTCCAAATGTGAAATTTCCGAGCTCCTGGCGTGGCTTCGTAGCTCAGCTGGTAGAGCGCTTGCCGCGTTGAGGCATGGTGTTTCTGTCGCTGGTTCGAATCCAGCCGAAGCCCTGACTTTTCACAGTTGGGTCTCATCTTAAATAACTGTAGTCCGTTCGAAGTAGCCTATGTAGGGTAGTAAAAATGAAGAGTGACTTGCCCTACGGACATATTAATTTCAAGGCTCCGGGTAAATCGGCACTAATGGTCTGCTGTTGACCAGACTTAGATGAATCAAGTTAAATGGCTTCAGTAAAAATGATGGCTCCGGGATTTTGCGATTGACTTCGAGTGGCGTATACAGAATTGAATACTCTGTAGTATGGAAGGCCATCTCTCAACTTCTTTATGTAAATGTACATTTGAACATCTTTTCTCAATTCCGAAACAGGTGTGCCCCCGAACAAGAAATATAGGCTAACCTGAGACTTGAAGTGTGTGTTGGTACAGAGTTTCATCTGAAAATTGTGCTTCCAATGAATGTGGTTTAATGAGCAACAAAAGTTGTCCATATAATTTTTAATGTCAAAAAATGGCAATTAGCTCATCATCACAATCAGCGAAATAGTTATCCTTTGCGATTTACTACGAAGCACTCCTGTTTACTGGTCAGTGAGCCTTAGGTTAAAGTAAACTGAATCCGTTTTGTAGCTTATTTTGGAAGTACCATCATGAATAGTCTTCAATAGTTGTCATACACTCCCACAGAGATGATACAAAGAATTGCTTCCGTTTACTTCAAATGTTGTATGCGCTCCTATTTGGAGGAAATCTACTGTCACCTTGCAATAACACAACCAGATATATAATCATGAAGTTCTTTGGATGGTCGTGGCGACGAGGTCTAACGCAGCCACAGCCTTCAATTCCTGCTTGACTAGCTGATGTGTTTGACAACAGACAAGGTTTAAATAAAACGAACAGTTTTCCCTATGTGGTGCTGCAGGCATACAATGACGTATATCCCACGAAACGGATAACAACATAACTTGGCCTCTGTGGTAGTTTAGCAACCTCACTTTGTGCAAAGGTACGTCAGATTAACAGCGATAATGTTCTCAAGCTACACATCAGCCTTCGCATTCAAACAAATGCTCTGACTGGTCTCTTTGAAATTTGAACACCACCCTAGAGCTTATATCTTGTTAAACCTTGTCAGTAGTGGGGATCTCTATCATTGTGGAGTTTTAAATTCTGCTCACGCCCTAATTAAGCAACTGTCTCGACCAGCGCACAGCTAGTCTTACATTAGGCACGCTAAACATCACAATTTAACGGTAAATCATTTTCGTGTGTGAATAATCACAAGGTAACCAGTTCATCTCTACTGAGTGCACAGACACCGTCTGTTAAACTTGATGGATAAATTCGCGATTAGGACTTCTGGATTAAATCGAAGTCTGTGTTTCTTGAGTCTGCAGCAATATTTTAGGTTACTGGTAAGCGACTGGAGGTTTGACTCACTAGAGAGCCTCAACAAGAGTAAAGATCCTATGTCTTTTTCAGAAATGCTTGTTGAAACATCTGCTTGAATGCGAAAGCTGCCATCAAATATGAGTTTTGTCCAATTTGTGATTAACCGAACCCTAGACGCCCGCCAGCAAACAATAATGCTGTTTACTTTCGAACTTACCAAACGTTATGTTTCGTGTTTTCGGGGGATTAAAAAATTTCTGTCTACACCAACTAACTTTCTTTGACATCAAGACGAATGTCCATTTTTTAGTTGTTATCCGTCTATCATCACTACTACCACAGCTCCAGTTACATGACATATTATGCTTGATGGCTTTTCAGAGTCTGTGGACACCCCGATTAAAACCTGCCACTTTATTGGGGGTTAGTTTACTAAACGGAAACTTGGTTCTGGGACATTGCATTGATGACACATCTCCAAATAAACACTGTGGGGACATTTAGTGGCTGCGGAAGAATGACAAAACTCCATGCAAAGCACTATGAATTACACAAACAAACGAGGATCTTTCTCAACACTGTCTTACTAACACTGTTCTCTGAAATCCCTTAGGAAGCAAACCGTTCTTACCACTGTCCAACTCAGCAAGTAAGTGTGACTCAATGTAAGCTGGTTCACGTGATTACGCAGGAAATCTTTCTATAAATCGTGCCCCGTTCGAATGCGAAACCGTAGCAGATTTGAACACAGTTAAGAACTACATCATAACGAACTTACAAACTAAGGTGAATGAAAAGGAGATGAGGCAACCTTCCGTCGAAACACTTTTCCATTTCTGAAAGATGTAGTGGTGAAACAGTGTGCTCAGAATGCAGCCAGCTTTATGTTCCCTGCATACACAAAAGACAAAATATCCAGCCTGCTAATTGGTGTATATGTTGCTGTTGCAATTCTGGTTGAACTGAAAGCTATTTACTTCAGAAATGGACAATAGGTCCAGCTGATGGTAAGGCAAAAGCCCCTGGCCTAGTCTCGTTCAATTTCTTGGAGAAAGCGAAAACTTTAATTGGGGCAAGAACCTATGAAAATCGCTCAATAGACAGCGTCGAAAGAGTGTTTGATGGTACCTGATTCACCTACTGCGTACACACCAACAAAACCTAACTGAGACCATTCTGTTTGGGAATGGGAGTTTAGTCTTTGTGTGCAATAGGAGGTAAATAGTGAAAAAAGATAACATTTTAGTAAGCGCCAGCAACTTGTACATCTGTGTAATTCTGCTGATCCTGCTTGTTGTAATACATTTGCCTTGCCTTGCTCAGTAGTAATAATAAGTAGTTTGACGGATCTGTTAAGTCGTGAAAAATCTTCGCTTCAGCTACATTTCAACCGGCGACAGAAACAGGATGCCTAAGCGTGACAGAGATTTACTTTGGGGTCAGTGTATGAATCTGTCCGGCGGATAATCCTAGAATTGTATACGGGTCCTACTCCATATTTCGTGAAAAGCCAGCAAACTACCATAAGCGTTCGCGAGGTGTTTTCTCTAACAATTGTTCGATCAACTCACATCGCAAGTTAGAATACGATTTTTAACTAAAAGTTGACAACTCTTCAAGGAGTGAGCCAGGTTTCCCCCGATATTTTGGAAACCTCTATGTATTGATCACTTAAAGAAAGTTCAAAACGAATATTATGATAGAAGACTTGAGCTAGGCCACGACATTCGCATCAATTTGTGGAATGACATTGAATGGCATGCGTGAAGGTGAGAAGTTACTTACCACACTGAAATGAACGCATAATACCCTCAAGGGAGTAAGTCTACACATAAGAGGATGTGTCACAATCTCAAAAAATGCATCGACACTGCAGTTACGAACTCATTTAATGTCACTAATTGTTTCTGTAGACGCCATTGAACACAACCACAAATCGTTCGGCTACCTACAATGCGCGACTTTTGTTATCTCCAAGTAGTGCGATAAATCTACCAAGTTACGAGTGACCCAATTTAACACATTTTTATTTCTGCCGGACTCGAACCAACGATAGAAACAGCAAGCCCTTAGTGCACCACAAACTGTGCTGGTTGGACAACGTGAATACTCTCAAATGGTGGTAAACCCCCCACACACACACACGCGTGAGATAACGGCATGAGGTGAGCGACGCACTCAAAAATGGTCATTAAGTCTCATGGGTTTATTTTTCGGGAGTTACTATTTCTCCTAACAGAAAGCCATTCCAGTCACCGGATCATAGCAACCAACATGCATCCATATGTTGGATACAACAAGAAGTGATATACTGAAGTACTTCGCAGTTAACGGATGCGGTGGTAAGTTATCAATGAAGAAAAATATTTTAAGTAAAACAATACTAATATTATGGTTAACAGCCTGTCGAATACAGTAAGTACTTTCCTAAAGGTATAGTTCGACTTTATTCCACGGTTTTCTTTCATTTGAATCATTCGTTTAATTTAATCTGCCACGCTCACTTATCCGGTCACTCTCTATTTTGTATATCTCAACCGAGGTAAAAAGAGATTTTGCTGATAAAAGTTTTACCAGCCGACTTTAGGTTGGAATCGTAGTTTAACATGATGTCTTTTATCAACTAAAGCAAACCGGTATCGACTATATTAACCATCGGTATTAACATCATCATTATAAATCCATTCATCACAATCTATAACTAGTCTGTATAATAGCAGTTTCGAAGTAGTTGACATTTTATCTCTCCAACGAGATAAAAGCAAACAGGAATATCTGGACAATCTGTTCACTGATTCACACACTAGACTATTTGATGGTCAAACTATCTCCAAACGCCATAAAATGATCACAGTCAGTACACATTTGATGGATAACCAGTTGCTGGGTCACAATCTATCCCATCACCCCAACCACCCTAGTCCGTTGACTGGGCTGCAAGTGGTCTCGTGCATTGAAACATCTGGTTTTCAATCACAGCTTGCCATGATGATAGCTTATGTGCCAGACTGGCCGATAATTTGTTTTCTGAAAGTGCATACTGGCTAGGGTATTCGAAGGTGCACATTCCACCCGACCCACACTTGTATGATTACTAAATTGAAACTACTGGTGTGTGCGTGTGCCTAAGTATGTGTGTATACTACACTACTAGTCTGGAAACCGACCTTGAGTGTCAATGATGGGCAGCTACAGGTTGTCACCTGGCCACAGTCCTGTAAACCATCGATCTGCTGATTGGCAGATTAGCCAAATATTGACTTAAACTAGAAGTCAGATACTCCGACGAACTGACTAAACGGTGGTCATAAACGTGTCAGTTCAAAGCGCGTAATACAACCCTACAATGGTAATCCGCCCGTCAGAAAATAGTTTATAATTTATTTGGAGTTTTTCTCACTTCCAGAAAATGACATTAACAGCGGGTTAACTCGAGATTGTTGAGTGTAAAGCGCCCTGTATGAGCCATTAGTGATTACATGTTTACTGGTGAGTATTAGAGGATTTTGATTTTTATATAGATTAAATGGCTGTCAGAGTAGGTCTCTGACTTTCACGTAAAGCTCCCATTTTGAGACTGTTCGTTGTTCAACAACATCAACAAGGCATTGGCATTTATAACGAAACCATTTGTCAGTTTGAAGAAATACCCATCAGATGACATGCGTTTGCGCGTACAGAACAATGATAGTTTTCTATGAAAGTTATAAAACTGAAGCAACAGTTTCAAGCTGGTAGAATGAACCTGTGGCGATTCACTCACGAGATACATTTAGAATCAGGAAGCAACAGTTAGTGCTCAGTCGAAGGTGTCCTGGATTAACAAACTAGGCAAGCGGAGTTCCCAATTAATATGTACTCCAAACAACATGAATAATTGGTTTATTGGGGTACAATTGTAGTTGCCTGCATCCCGGTTAATTTACCAAAGACAAGTCGATAGGCAAATTCAGACGATGCTAATAGAACTTGAGAACATAACAATCATACTGAATGGCTGTCGAAAATTTGATGGCAGTTTGCACTACATGCAGCTTGGTAATGCAAGTTACGTTTGTTTAATTCTAACGACATCGCGATGGAGCTTATGCTTTATAATTCACTTATAAAACGCCCTAAGTTTCAAATTCACATCGGACGAGATAACAGTCAAACCTCCGTTATACTGTCAATATCCACCATTGTCACCTTTCCACGGCATCCAGTTTACGGTACATCTTCTCTGAGTCCATTGAAGGCTATTAGGCCAGACTTCATCTCCGCGTGAGTTCCACTTTCAAGGCTAACAGACCAGTGAAACATATTTAAACCCGTCTCGATAATGGCTCTGCTAGACAGGCTTTTGAACACCGAATAAGGATGCGTCGCACCTAAAACGAATACACGGGGGAGACAGTTGTTGGTTAACTTCATTCCACATTTACGGCAAAAGTAGACGTATTTACCGACCACATATATGACAGCCCTACGCCAACAATAGTGAGTCAAACTATTGGCAAATCGAACGAGTGCTTATCACTTAGTAAAGATTGTCGGCTAGAATAATATATCAACAGTTTCAACTTCCCATTAATACCTGTCCGTGCCACCACATGACTGGATGGATAATGCCGTAGTTGGAAAACTTGGTGGATGCCCAGACACGGTCGCCTTTCAGAGTGCTTGGTGAAAAAACCGAAGGCAACTGATAATTTTCAATAATGTGCCGTTGCTCAAAGACGTTTCTGATGGAGTAATATAGCATCCACTCTCATTCAAGAATGTTTTCAACAGAAAGCGAAATTAAGGCGTGGATAGTATGGAACGTCACGTCCTCGATATTGAAGTCACCAAAGATGCTTGAAACATTGTGTATTCCAACTTGTTCGTAACATTCTGGTTAACCTAATTCATTTACTAAGAACATTTTAAGCATGACAGGCAATCCGCTTGATTTCGTTTGTACTAACCTGGTTGCGAATATTCTCCAACTGTTCAATAAGAGACTATTAACACAGTTCGAAAACATTTGCAGATTTTCAGCATGAACTTTTGTTCTGAACGACGCTGTTTGTTTATGGGTTAAATATGTCTGAATCACAAACGTTCTATGATAATCACTGTCGCAAGAGCAAATAGAGAACTCTGGGGGCATAAGTTGAGTAGCTGCACGGGAATTTGTTTAATAAAATTTGAGAAATAACCCTTTGGTCAAAACCGTACAGACGTAGAAGAACTGAGCTCATTTTCTTCTGACTCACTTTAGCTGCACATGTCTTACAGCTTACCTAATACGCTAGACAGTGTAATGCGCAATTATTGCATTACTGTAAGTTGGAATAACAACTGTAATGTAAAATTTAAGTTGGATTTTGCCCAATTTAATGATTATTTCTCCTGTATTGCCATTTCATCTAACCCAACAACTTGGCCAGAATAAAATGACATGTCTAACTGTGATATTTCAGTAGATGTGATGCTTGCAACAACAAACAAAATCACAGTATTTTGTAATTGTTTCGAGCGGCTTTGAAAAATCCTCGATATAACGTAACAAGCGTGATGTCCACCGACGGACAATTATAACCATTATGGTATATTTATGAAAGTTTCCAAATATGTCAGTTTCTGAGTGGTAAAGCAGTTTGGTTCACACACTGGGAATGCACAGTTGTGGACTATTTTGGTATACACCAACATAACCATATTTTCGTTCGCCGCCATGCTACAAAAACTGTCTTTTTTCCACTGAATGTGAATGAATGGAAAATTGCTCACCGAAACAGAAGCAAGAACAGAAAACCTGAATGATTTTAGCCGTTGCATCTCTCTGCCGAGAGAGTTTGTAAAGTTTGGAAAAATATAGGTGAATGATGTTGGCATCATTTTGGTAGCGAACGTAGCCAGAAAGAAATCGAAATATGCAGGATATATACTGAGAGAATTAACTGATGAATTCTACTACTAGTACTCCTCGCTCTATCTTCCCAATGTTTTCACATTATATTAGGGCTACCTGGGAGTGTCGGTGTTACATGTATGGGCGCCCGATGACCCACGGAAGATTTTTGCAAATAACCCCTACTTTCTGCCGCAGTAATCGCCAAAGAAGGTAAACTAGAATCCACCTGATCCAAGGAAGTGTACCGCAAGACGTCCTATGGTGGCAGGCTAAAACAGTCGTTATAATCTAGGGGATCCCAGGGAAGAGTTCGCATGGGAGTATTAGTGCACTGGATGCGTGAGATTTGAATTTTCTCCGTCTTCTAAACCGCTGAATTTCCTTTGTAATCGTTTCTGCAGGCATTCACAGGCAAGACAATGAGATGGACTTCTAAATGATTCATTTTCCTTATCCATCAAACTATGATGAAGGTATCTGTAAAACGCGATTGCTTCCAAACTAAGTATTAACACAAGGAAAAGCTGTCACGTTTGTTCTATATGATTGTTTAATGACGTTTGTTGTTACAATGTAACTCAAATTCTTACAAACGTAATCGTGTGAACGATACAGTCATCCACTCAAATTTAACGATTTTTTTGTTCTTACCCTTTAGTTATTGGCTAATATTTTTGCAATCATTTCTAGTTAACAAAAAACGGTTAAAAATTTTGTTCTCCCTTTCCTTTTTAATAATATGTAAAGAACTGAGGGCTTACTAGATGGATACATTTCTTACACCCTGATTGGTTGTTTCCGATTTCATTACGCATAGAGTGCATGAAAATTTATTTTCAATACGGAATTTTCAGGTAGACTGATAGTATCTCGGAGGGAAGTCCACTAGGGCCGACAACAGGCAATGTTGTGCACTGCAACTGAGCAGAGGTAGACAGAACCATCAAGAACATAAGACTGTTATTAACATGTTGAAAACCTTTCAATCATAACTGACAACTTAAACTAAATTCGGGAGTCATGACAGCATAATTACTAAATGTTTGTTGGACAACTTCAGCAGCAGCACACAACCGATTTCGTGGTTGTTGTCGCCATGTTGTTGTCGACCATGATTCCTACAATAAGAACGGCGTATGCTTAAATTTTAGAGAATAACAAGTGTGTCAGTTAGCATTTTCGTTTATTTCAGACTCGGTGCAGTTTTATGGATCGATGCTTATGTCAACAGCACTAATTATGCACTAAATTTAATGCCTGCAGTTCCCATAGTAGGATTTGCAATCGAAGTTTGTCTAATGGGTGGTAATAACCGATGAACAGATTGAGTGCTTCCGACAGATTTTTCACCGTCGTCCTACGGATTCTAATTCAGTGTTCAGTGTGATAAGCATGGCAGCAATTATGTATTGTTTACTGACTTTCAACGTTTAGTCAAGACCGCGTACTCAGAACGTACCAGATGTGACGCTGAGACAGCCGTGGCTTTACTACACACATGTGCACTACGCGACACTACTTTGGTTTGCAGTTTTTTGCATTATTGCACGGTTTATTTTGTAATATCTACGCTGCGCTTCATGCAACTGATGAATGTGATAAATGGATTTGCTTCCTAAGATGCGCATTACTCAACCTCATCTGTGAATAAAAGGGATTCTCAATAAAGCCATTCATTACTTGTATAATGATCAACTGTTTGGCGGATTTTCTCTCACTAACAGGTGAATTTCTTTGGAAGCGTTAAAGCAGGTGTCGATCAAAAATGTCCCATTCCTCATCGTCTTCGTTATCAGTGTCGCCTTTAGTGGTTAAGAAACTGACGAGCGGGTACACGATTTCGTTTAGTTGCTCTGTTTAAAAGCTTGTTCGCACCGGTAGTAAACCGCTAATGGAATAAAACCGACTAGCTTACCTTAAGCAAACGTGGAGTGCATGTACAAGATTGTCGTCACCCTGTCAAAAAGAAACTATAGGCGGGTAACAAGAGCTATAAGACCAGCACCACAAAATCTTAACGATTGCCAGAATAATCATACTTAGAACCGTCAAGTTATTTCAACAGTCTAAGATACCACGCATGAATGACTTAACAGGCAGCATCAGTGGTTCAGTGAAGCGTTTAATAACAACTCTCAGTCGATGCGAACTTTGTTTTAAAATAGTATTTTTAATTTCACAAAGTCTCCAAAAATTGTATGTGAAGTGGAAGTTACATCATGCTCTGAAACAGGCACATAGAATACTGTGTTTAAACGATTTCAACTTGCGTTTCACTCAAAGATATTAGGAGTTTATGCACACAGCTTCTTAAATAGCGCTTTTATGCGAGCTCCCCATTATTAACCTGTGAATGAAAATCTTAAAGGTAGCTTGGAAACCGCTAGAAACGATGGCACTTTACTTCTTTTTCCTGGTGCAAGGTTTCTAATACGTAGAGGGAATCCCATCGACCTAACACTAAATTTGCGGGACAGGCTAAATGTGTTTTCAAAACCTTGTGTCCTTATTAAGTTCAGTTTAAGTGTTTTGAGAGTCAGATACCAAAAACACGTATACGTGGAATACCTAGACCTCAGAAAACTTGTTTTAAAAAGAAAAAGATCTCTGGACTTATATCGAAAGGTTGTCTACCCGCAACAGCTAATTTGGATTATCAGTCCGGTTTTTTTTTAAACATACGTTTGAAAGTTTAGCATGATCCCGTAGAAGTATTTCGGGTAGATGATCTCTTAATAGACTAATCTCTTCCTAAGTTTTCCATCAGCTTGACTAGAATACAATATATCTGGGTGTCTTTGCATAAATCTTAAATTAGTGTACCCAGATGTTTACGAGGGAAGCCATCAGCTGATTAGGTGAGCAACCCTTAACGTCGAAGGACATTTCTGTAGCGCTGTATACAATTAGGATGACACCGTCTTGCTGTAACCTGAAGATTTAATTAATAACGCTATAAACCCCTTCTTCATACTGACGTAATAAATGCACCATTCTATAATCCACAGTATACTCAGTCTAAATACACTTGCAACTGCTTCATTCTCAAAGAATTAACAGAAAGTAAATTGTGCAAGCAGCTGTTTTCAGTCATTCACATCAAGCTTTAATAATCAGATGAGGTATGTGTGCTTTATTATGGAACTGGTAGCAAATCCATTAGGCCATCAAAGAACACAATAGTACAGATCACAGCCTACTCTTTTTTAGAGAACGGAGCGCAGAAGAGTTGCATGCTATATACTCTACCAGATATACTCTAGCATGTTTGAAACAAGCCAAACAAAACTGGTACCCGCAAAGATTCCTGGACAGAAGTACGCTACCAAAAATAAGACAAAATCCTTCAGATGGTAATTAAAAACATTGATATCACTGTTTCACAAGGGTGAGTTGTCAGTTATGTATTCATCTGCAGAGTTTCTGATGCATTTGAGAGTTCCTTTCCTGTGGTCCAAGTTGTCTTATCATTCAACATCTGTCCGGCACTGGTATTCTGCCTTAAAGGTAGGTGGCCCAGGTTTTCTTCCTCATTTTGTGTTTAATATCACGCTCGTTCCTGTCAAACCGTTTGTATTGGGCAAACCATGAAGCAGCCATCGGAAAGGATTTGTGAACGTCTATAATGTTCAAGAACGAGTTACTAAATAGTATAAATGTAAGTCTACAGCACTAGACCATCAGTGGCAATGAAATGAACGAATACAACGGAAGAGTTACTGGGTCAAAGCGAGTCATTGTAATCAAAGAATTTCAGTCAAAGCAGGTGGTCACAGATGGTACAGATGACCACGACAATATTCCAAACTGCCAGTATCGAGGACGCAAGAATAATAGGGAGTTATCATGGACCGCTGAAGCATGACCGGGGCTGCGATGGGGTTCGCAATACGACGGCACTAATAAATTTGGTGAGTGGTCCGGGTAGTATCGCCAAGCGACTTGGTAACAGAAGGAAAAGCAGACCGGTGCACACTGTCGTTCATTGCACTGCAAGATCACCTCAATGAATTTAAATAACACGGAACAGTGATATAAAAGCGTCGTTTTATAGAACCCAGGTATCGTTAGTTAACAAAAATAGAAACTCCATACAACTCCCGAGATGACATCGAAACGATCTGAGAAAGCCCATTTCCAGTGTTCTCGTCTCCCACCTAATTGACACCAGTCATCAACTAACTCCACAAGGGGCTTCTCGAGTCATCTACATTTACGTCTACTCCAGAGATATTAAAATGTGGTTGACATCAACGAGAGGGGCTATTTCTATCGGACTATATCATCTTCGTCTATATTCCCAAAAACAATCTGCACAAATCTCCCATCTTTCCTGGAAAATTATTTCACATCCCCCGAAAGTCGGGCAATCACGAGCCGCTTAATCTCAACGAACGTATCTCATGGCAGGTACGGCAGACAGGCATTCATCATCACGCATATCCTCCAATAGTATATGATCTGCGCCACTCCTGTAACTCTCAATGACACGAGTTGTTATGAGTTTCATATATAGCTCGCACATACCCTGTGTAGTTTTAAAAGCCTGACTGGAATTGCCGGAAAACTGCTTGCGTAATTAACAGTCATCGCCGCACTTACAAGTCATCCGCGATTGTCTGTTGCAGGTTTTATAACTAAAGTGTATCATACCCTTTTCACGTCCATGAAAGTACACCTTAATGACATAAGGACCGTCAATTTTAATTTTTCTATTCCCTAATGCATATCGCAAATCCTTGTTGAGGCCACTGCTCCCGTTAGAGGACAGGCCAGCAAGGCTTGCCTCGTGATTCATGGTAGATGACTATCCTCTTGTATAGGTATCTAAAACAGAGATAGTTCTTCAACGTTCTTTGGATTATTTCTGTAAGAGCCCTTGGCTAAAGCACATATTCTTGGCGTCGAAACAGTTGTTCTATTTGACTATAGCCTGCAGTCATATATCATTGGTCATCGTCCCGCGCACTTCAGTTCGTTAGTGGAGAAACGACCTTACAAATTGGCTAGCAATTTATTGGGAGCCACGGTTCATTTGTTCAAATGCAGAAATTGAGCGTTGCGGGCTTTACTCAAAGTTACTTCAGGAACCGGGCGGAAATGGAACGAAATAACTCCTTTTGGCGGCCCGTTTAATCAGCAATAACAACTAATCTGCCCGACTGTCGACTGATCAAACCAGACACAAAGTGTTGTTGTGTGCATTTTCTAGGACGATCCTTGTATATGATTGCTTTTGTCAGCGTCAATGTGACTCGAGTTGCGTGAATCGTGTTTGATAGGAGGACATAGTGTGATCAGTGGTTATGTCATGGTCAACTTCGCAATTATTTTTGTCGTTCAGAAGAAGCTCCAGATTCGTAAGCAGCAGTGTTATTCAGTAGTTTCATATATATGCACACAAACAGTAAGTGAACAAAAAAGACTTTCTCGAAACAGTTAGAGTAGACCTGGCGAATATGATATACCTCAGACCCGTCGATTAACCAAGAAAACTAGATATTTGTGAAAAGTGATACACTTCAGTCTTGTACGCAACGAAATTATCGCGCTTAACTCTTACTGATGCTTACCAAAAATCACCTGTTCTCTTTCAAACATTGTTATTCGTTGTGGCCCGTTCACACATACTTTGTCATGAGCATCTCAGCTAACTTACTATCAGATCGCCTCTCCTATCAGCGGTGCAACACAGATCACGCTCGGCACCCAGCCCCACGGTAGTCTGCAAATCGAACTGTTTTCCAGAAGCAAACTGGACGGTTCTGCATATGGTAAACTATTATGTGCAAACTTATCCCATAATTTCCTCCGGGACTTGTTCTAATGAGACACTTCATCTGTTACGCCGAAAGAGAGTCTCCTTTGCATAGCGGCACTCAGTCAGAAAACAGTGAACAATTTTATTAAAGTTGTGCTTGGCGCCTCTCAATGTCCTATGAGTAGTGTATATATCATCATTAACTGTACAGTACCCCTCCTCTCGAACACTTCCATGGAACCGGATCGTGTGGTGTGATCCATGTAACTGAGTATATGTGCGTCTGTAACTGACAACTGATCACACAGTGTATGCTGTCAATGCATTATGCCATGAAAATGGTTTCGAAGTAAGATCCGAATAACATCTTTATTGGACCGTAGATCACACAATTCGATGTCAAAATGAACTCTCAAGGCGGACCTAGAAAACAGCCGGGAAATAATTGAGATCAGATAGCCTAACCGTCGCAAGAAGCCTAATAGTAAGACGGCTGGTCAAAGGAGAGTCAATGTAAAATACTTCTGTCTGCTGGTTCTTCCTAAATCTCAAACCACAGTTATGAGTTTAGTCTTGTCGAGAGATCTTGTTCAAACTGTGAAAACTCTGACAGACCAATAAACATATTACTGCTATCATACCCTGTAATTTTGAATCTCATACTTGATATTGGGAATTTTTATTCACGCGAACCCAGTTCCGATCGTTTTATACTAATTTCTAATCTCGTAAAAACAACAAGTCAGCTCCTTATTTATGTACAACAGCCCGAACAGATGAACGATAATCCCTGTGAAGCAGAACTTACAGGTAGAATGAAAGCTTTCCGTACGAGTACGGTCACGATTCTAGAATATGAGGTAATGGTTTATGACTTACAAACACTCAATCCAGACGACACTAAGGCCCAGGTTATAGTCTTGTGCTTGAGGGCTTTGCAGTTTGACATAAAAGAATGAAACCATGTCTTCGGTGAATTGTCCACGTGTGCCTGTTTTAGTGACTACCTGAGAGATAATCATTTTCTCAAGACAGCACATGTGGGTAACATTTTTCAAGCAGTTCATTAAATAATATTCTGAAAGTTACCCTTGGCTTCCGATAGACACATAAAGTGAGCTTTCACTTTTGTCTCCCACTTCCCGACTTTCAAGGAAATAATGGCCTTATCAATTGGGTAATGAATGGTGCTACATACAGTAGTGTACCTTACTCCCAGCGTTCCGGGACATTTAAAGAAATGTGCATCGAAATTCAGAGGAGCATGTACGACGTAAGTTACTAAATTTGGTTACAACGTTTTACAAAAACGTGTTACGCGGAATGTATACACATAGGCGTGCCCGCAACAATCCTGTCAAAATCAATATATTCAATATCCTATGATTTTAATGCGAGTTAATTGCTTTGGCAAACATCTGGGAGCTGTAATGTCCATTGATCACATGTCGTTAACTGAGAATAAATTTACCCCGCGACCTTCTCATTTCCTTCAGTTATTATGAGTCGTACACGGATGGAGCAAACAAATGGGACGTGAACCAGTGCTAAGCAAACTATTCACCTACGCTTGTGTTTACTGTGTTTCACGCTTAGAATGTTTCCATGTTTCACCTCCATTTTTGTTTCCTGCAATAGTTTGGACCTCCACTATAAATTGTAATATTAAAAAACCGCATAATAGGAAGCTTACAAAGAGGCCCGTCAAAGGATATATCATTTGGGGTAAGTTCCTTATGTATATACAGTTTCACCGCATTAACAAATCACTTAATGTTATGTCACCATCAGCTTTTGTCACTACATTCCCACAAACCAATTAAGCCATTCTTGTATAAGGCGTCGTGAGTTTACTTCACCTGTTCGTCATCTCTTACTTTAACACAAGCCACAGCATAACAACGATCAAATTACCAAGCTTTTCTTGTACCGGATACACACCAACTCATTTTAACGCAATACGAGCAATTACTGTTGTGATAGTTCTCACTCCTGTATAAAAACCTTCCATGAAGACCATCAGACCACTGAGACTCAAAGCAAAATTATGACTCCAGATATTATTATGCACATATATTCCGCTCTAACATATGTTCAGCTCGAGACGACTCATCATACCTGTATGAAGAAAAAGTGTTAACTTGAGCGACTGTTTACAACGGGTTGCAGTAACCGTACACCTCTGCAGTTTTTCATCTGAACAGTAGTGGTTACATCGAAATTGCTTGTGTGCCTTTACAAAAGCTTCGACTCAAACATGTGAACAGAATTCTGAAGCAGTAATGTTCACGGATAAATACCATTTGTTCCTGTATACAAAGTGAGGGTTTACAAAGAAGCACCGCAACGACCTCAGTAAAAGATAAACAATGTTTGTTGATCGGGCGATATAACACACAGAAAACTTTCTTCATTTGAAATTCGTGTCCCATTTCATTCGAATATCGTGTGATAGAAGACAGGACAACGGCCGGTTTTCTTGTTCACTCACTACTTTGGAATGAGCTAATGACGGCCCATTTGAAGGTGATCAGTTTTATGTGCTATGTCTGCTGAAACCAGCGACACTCACATTTTACATATATTTGAATCGATATTGGTTAACTGACCATATTCAGTGTGTCGTAATGGAGTAGACCAATCGAAATATCTTCTCAGAATAAATCTTACGTAATCTTACTTATATGCTGTGGATAAAAATCGATGACAATTCCACATTTCTTAATAGGGTGTAATTCACTTCGCAGTGTAAATAAACCCAGATACTTTTGACTCACATCGAACAACTTCTACAGTTGTTTGCTCCTTCCATACTCAGACAGAATTTCCCACCAGTCTGTTCTAGAATGTCATCTGAAAGCCAAAGCTGTGACCAACTGCATACGAATTTCGAGTCAAATAAATAAAATGTCCGACCAAGCGACAGTAATCTTGGCTTGATTTGTGAGGAAATGCAAAAATTGAACTCGACTTTACATTGAGCCTTGTGCTGATGAATAGAAGGAGCCATTGTTTCTCCATGGGCATTGCTTATGTAGGTACAATTAGTCCATGAGTTGTTTGCACAGGTGCGTTGGCAACAAGCAAAATGTTGTAACATAAATCTCCCTCAACCCAAGTTGTGCCAAAAACGGAGGATGGTGAGCTAGCGAGTGGGTAATATATACATATATACAAAATTATATATATGAAGATATTATCATGTAATGCAGCTGTGAAATCTAAATCGTGAATGCAATGCTGATACAATATTAGGGCAACGTATAAAAGGTCATTCTAAACTGTTGATGTTTTCAACATGCACACCTAAATAATCTCCTTTGCACGCTGCTAAGAAATTCTGGTCATCGACTTAGATTTTGTTGAATTTCTTCTTTGCGGGAACCCGATTGCAACATAACTATCTATTGAGGTGAAGACGGCGTTGAGAAGAGGCAGCAGACAGTTATCACGCTCCTTTTTTGACCTTCTCCTTAAAGGAATGAGGCCTAAGGAAAGTAAGGAAGGACACTTCCGGTTACCATCAGACAGTAAGTTTCATTGTAAGACGATGTAACTGTCCGTACCAAGGCTGTCTGTGTCACCAGCAGTTCCGAGGTTAGTCTGCTCCCCGAATAGAATACATGGGTTTCATATCGCTGTTATAAATACATAAAATTTTCTAAGAGTGTTCAGAGTCCACTCATTTTAATAATTATGTGACGCTGGTAAATTAGTACCTAGAGTAGTTAGCAGAGTCAAGCTGGTTCCCAAAGCCGACAGTCAGAATGATAGCAATTTTATTCGAAAATTCCTTCTTGTTTCGGATACTCCACTAACTGAGACCATTCGTTTAGATTGCGATGAATTCCTAAGCTAGCAAGTTCTGGGTCTAGGATATGGAGTGACCGGTGAATAATATAGATATGCCTCATAGTTTTTAAACGCGCTGCCAAGTTCTAGTGCAACGATTGAGTCGATTGTTACCTATCCGCTTCTATTTGATCAACACGTACGTAAGAACCAACGCGCCCTACAATTCTTATATTCCCCACCTAACCTGGATCGGCAGATCACCTGATGCATATAGTCGTCATAATATGTGTTACAGTAATCCAGACTGAGTTACTTGCAAGCCTATAGGTTCTCACAAACTTTCTTTGCAGCCAATCACCTTTTCTTGTCGTTAATGAACTGTCTAACAAAAACCAGTTCTGCGACTAACAAGTAAGCAAAAAACATTAGTAATCATCCTGCTCCCTCATGTAGGGCCCTATGGCTTCACATACTCAAACAATGGTTTGTACCACGTGTTCACTTTTAGTGAGCTCGAATAGGAATTCGGAGCCTAACAGATTGACTGGAAGATAGCCAAGTAAGTGGTTGTCAGACAGCAATTGAGTGGCTCCTATTACAACTTCAGTCTAATTTGTCTCGAACGTTATAGATGTAAATGCCTTATATGGGTTGCTGATTTTTTCACCCACAACAAGTCAAAACAACTTGATGTCATGTTGGCAGTCGACTGGAAGCGTACAACGACAAATTTGTGTCGCCGGTTTTATTGAAATTAATAAAACCGTTGAAATATTTCACTATGCACACCTTTTTACTCAAGGTGTTTCAATTTACTGCTGGTAGCCAAATCGTGTATCTGTACTTGACATGGTTTAAATACCAGTCTACCCAAACTATTGTCTCACCTGTGAGCATTGGGCTGACTCAGCGGATCTTTCTAGCTGGTTAACTACGCCTCATTATCACATAAACTTACATGTATATTAAATCAAACTTTTCCTTACGGTTCTATTCGTACTTGCTACAAGAATGTTACCATATTTTCCAGCAAATTAGCAGTCAGCACAGTTAAAACAATCTTCCAACCAACAGAGGAAAACCGGTTGTATTCAATGAAACGGATCAATCTATAAAGCGGACGTATCACTGGTTTACCTAACCTCCGTTTGCCGTTTGCACAAAAACACCATCAGTATGGGTGCCAAAGACTACCGCAACACGCCCTGAGAATCACAAACGAGCTGAGAGATACTGCCGTGTATTCGTATTTTGGGTTTCTCAATTCTTCCGAGTATGAGACCTCCGCCCCAAGGTAGTACCCTGTCTCACTACTAAAGGGTTATAGTTTGTACTTATCCGATGGAATTGCGGTAATTCAAAATTAAGCATTAATTAAAATAGCAACTTCCTGGTTTGAAATGCAAATTTAAGCTGATCAATCTTGGAATAAATGATCGGGGGGAGTCATGCATACGTTCCCCTTGGCTGAACTTACGTACACCCAAATCATGCAAAATCCTGTACGACAAACCAAATGTGCATCAGGTGATTGAGACCAGATATCACCCTGTTGCATACTAACATACACACAGCTGTTTGAAGGTTCCAGACAAGGATAGCACGAGACAGGACAGACTGTGTGAACTCAAGTTTGCATCTGTCTGTCTGCAAGTTTTCATTTACAGTGTAAACGTTTTCTTATCTACTGTCAACAACAGTTGCTTACCTCAGCGTTTCTCACCGATTATGCCTTTGTACATAGCTTGGGGACGTTGATGTTTTGCCTGGTTCACTATTGCCTATCCGCTGTCAATCCGCTTTGGACCAGAAAACATGTGCGCTTCCCAAGCTTTACGTTGTGGGCTGATCGACTGAAATGTTTGCGCTCACATCAACTCGATGGATATGGACACACGAGTCAATGTGATCTGCTGTCCGGCAACTCCGCCACTTTCCGTGACAAATCATGCTCAAGTGGACTGTAAATTTTCCAAAAGTGACAAAGAATGTGCTACGTCCTTAACAAAACGGCTGTTTTTGAAACATGCAAAACGATCCATTAATGTAACCTCAGTAAAAAAAATGACACCGTCACTTCTTAAACTATACAACCAGACTACAATGTTATATTATTCCACAGCATGTTCTATCAGTAGACAATCCTTTTAAGTTGTGCGTGCCGTCTGTTTAATATTCCTTACAGATGATGGATGCACGTGACTATATGCCCTTGAGCCCAGCAAGGCGCCCAAGCCGTGCGCATTGACGCCAACATGTAGGTAGCCGTTAGTGCTGCAATAATGCAGCGCACTGTTATCGCCGAAATAGAGACCGGTGAAATTCGCAGGTAGGGTGGACCACTTTTCATTAGTTGCCTGCTTAAAATAAGGGCACACGAAAGGGTCAAAAACCATCAAAAGACAACTTGTACAGTAAAACGCAATACACATATATAAATCAGCCTTTATATTTTAAAAGCAACTCATAATCACCTGTGTTGTTCGACTGGCTCAATATAAAAGAATCCGATGTTGTACACCAAATTAGTTTGATTCCTGGAGTTCACCTACGACGCATGCCTAAACTTGACCAGAATTTCATATTGCGGTAGTCGTAATATATCAAACCATTGAATTTTACCTATCAAGCCCGTCGATCGTTCCGATAATAAACAATAACTGTACTGTTCAACGAGTTCATATTTTCAACTGGTTATTCAAACTTTTCTCCAGTAAATCGCACAAGAACTATTTTAAAGAAGCGAATTCTTGAAATAGAAACATTTCCCGATAACTAGAACATTCTCTGTCGCCAAACGTTGATTTCTTCCCCATTCAGTCAGTGATACTCGACCATCCACCTACATCGTGACGTCTTCTTGTGGTTACTTGTTGAACACGTCTCCCAGCTCCTCTCTTGATTATTGTCCCTATTCCATCTTTGTAGTTTGCCCAAACAAAATATTTACTGTTGTGTGAAATAGAAAATCCTGGGACGAAATTAGATACATACAGAAAATGGGACTATAGTTCTTTTAGAGCAGTCGGTTCGTTTTGGTAGTTTGCAGTCATGCGCGATAATTCGTCGCTTGCTTTGTCTTTGTCCCAAAATCACCCAACCATGCATTTTTCCTACTGACAAAAGTGGAATCGGTCAGCTGTACCGATGTCAACCAGTCTTTCTACTGGGTGGTCCACAGACATACAATTCACTCGCTTGTCCTGTTAAATCCTACTTAGTTTTCGGTTCTCTCTCGGTAACTCACCGTTCCCGATTGTCATTGTTTCTCGCACATTTGGACTTGTGCAGCCCGTTTTGCGCTACTTGCTTTGTTGTCTCTAGCTAGCTTGATCAACTGATATTGGTCACACTTCCTGTTCGATTGATTTGATTGTTTATAGTGCCGTATTAGCCGGGAACAAACTCCATTTTGGGTTTCAGGATGCTTTGCGACATCATGTCGCTCAGGGTCCAATTGATAATTATGTTGTTACGTATATTTGCACCAGACTGCTCCTATCAACATGCACCAGTGGTAATCTGAACACAACGATTGAAGACGCTGTCGTGCTGCTGCATGTTATCATGGATGCTGTGCACGTCAGGCGGTGGTTCAGCTTGGTTAACAGTTCAAGACAAGATGTAGCACGATGGTATTAGTGAGTGGCTTTGCAAGCCCATGTATATGTATATGTGGACTAAGTCCATCCGTAATAACAAAGTGTTGGAAAGTACTAACATAATCCCATATAAATTCTTCGTCACAAACAAAGCTCACAGTAATGGCAGCTGAACGATTATCAGCTTGGGCCTACAACACGGAGGTGTGGGGTTTCGCTTCCCTAATCAGACCACCTCTTTCGGATGGACCCGAACACCGACGATGCCGGCCTCGGTTGAGGAAAAACAATAAAAGTCTTAAACCAGAATGAGGTGTTTAGCCGGTTTGGCGCCCATTTTTCGTGAAAAGAACACGCCCAGATAATTTACTCAATACAGAATTGATGCAAAAATGTAGTCAGATCTGCAGCATATCCTCTACGCGAATTTCTCCGAAGCGAAAGTTTAAGAAAAGCTCTAAGTCCTTTCTTTGCTCCAGAAGGGCGGAGTTGTAAAAATTAGTATATTGTCTAGTCCATATTAATTTACGCTTAACGTCCACCAAAACATCTAACACGAGGTCAGAACACTTTCATATGGAGTGATCGGACAGATTCATTTGCACACCGTTCAACAGTAAATGAATGCCGCGTATGTTGGAATGCTTCAACAGCATTTTTTAGTCAGGCTTTAAAGTGTCAAACGGAGCATACATTTATATGCATATATATGTACTTACAAGGGCTGCGGATTGCAAGGTTGAGGTCTCGTACAGTGTAAACCAATCGAAGGCCATGATGGAGAATTAAAGGACCTACATTCTAGAGATTCGAGTCAAGTCGAAAAGCTTGCCCTTGTATGGATGTGTGCTACAAAGAGCCGTAGATACCTATATTGAGCATAGGTGTGTACTTTGATTGTACGCCTTTAAAAAGCCATGTTAACCTAGAAAACTGATGCGAGTTGGTTTCGCTGAATCCAGTTGATCATCTGTCAGAATTCAGCTTTACAGGTATTCAGAAAACTGATTGTCCTTTCCTATAAATGCTATTCAAAATTTCGCTTTGTCTGACGAGGTTGTTCATTTGGAACGTAATTGGAACATATTATGAATAGGGGAGGTTTGGTTTTCATATAACCCGAACGTCATTTGCAGTTGATCAGAGCCTTTGCACGCAGGTGGACGGTTCACTGAGCTGCTTTCAGAACGGGACAGACCGGGGTTTTGCTTTTGTTAGTTCTCGACAGCAGTGAATATATTTGCCACGACTGGAAGTAGAACTCCAGCTATGCCTTCGTAGAACTATTGTGTTGATCACTGCGATGCTGACTTTAGATTAAGCATGACTGAACCATATGCAGACGTTCGTCGACAGATAACTGTGAGTAATGGAAGTTACCTAGTGTCTTCACGCCATCGTTTCATCCGGTACGGCAAGTAAGATATCCTCAGTAGACAGCGATTTCCAAGGAGGAGGGTGACCTGGAATAACAGGTTAGGTTGACCAACGGTATACATTCACTAAATCAGATCTGATATTTACTACATTGGAAGTAGATATTGACAGGGGTTGTCTATTTGGTTTGCTAGACTATCGGTCAGACAGTCCATAAGCAGTTGCTCGTCACAACGGCACAGACGCTCCCAACTAATAAGTAGAAAAAAAACCATAAAAGTACATTTCGTTATCGGACCAACTGACTGCGACCGAATCAGCGATTAGACTAACAGTCTGAGCTAACAAAACTAAACGATTACTTCAAGAATATCCAAAAAAGTTGGACACAAATCACTGCATTATGCTAGGTAATATTGAATCAAATGCAGCCATGATTCCATTTCTTCTAGCTAGCATTGTAAAGAAATCCGAAAAACGATCGACAGAAAGCCCCAACTTCTCCAGCCAGCTGACTTTTATCCGTTAGACCTGACGGACCACGAATCAACCGATTTTTCACACGCAAACCAAAAACTAATATATGCAGGTCATCCCGCCGCACGAGGCGACTGAGGTTTTCACTCACATTTCTATCGTGACGTCTGCGGACAACACAAATATCTTCGCTCATATGGTTCAGTCATGCCAAATGACACAGTATAAGAGATGAGTTCGGCACAAATATGAGTCCAGTAGCACGTCAAAAACAGCACACGTCTTCAACCGTACAGTTTGCGATGAACTGAAGGAAGCTTGCTCACCAAACCTAGGGTGATGGCGGACCCTGATGACTGCTGTGCCTGATGTCAACACTGTGAATGAACATTATAGATGCCAGATCAGATTTAGAGGAATGCAGAATAGTGAAGAAAGTTTCATGATGTTGCCACCTCATGAGCCACCGAGTGGACTAACTCTCTTGCTTCAGTGCTTACCACAGTTCGATAAACTGTTTGCTATTCTTGTTGAGCAGGATTGCCTTATCAAGCAACCACTTACAACTGTGCTACAAACCTTGGAAACAGATGACAACCAATGCAGATAACTTAGCGTTAACCGCAATGTTTTCGAGAAATGTATCATTGTGAAGGAAATGCTGCGTGCCAATATCTTCGTTCCCAAGAAGAAAAAACATGTATAATAAAAATTTTGAACATTCCTCCGAAATATTTCACTTGATGATCTTGGCGGGTGACCAAATTTCCCAGTCTCATTGTAGTAATATATCAATCGTTTTGCAATGATCATCAGGGAATGTCCAGCAATCAACGACTAGTTTGCTTGAACTTCTTATTTTTGTCTTATTTTCCGCAGTCAACATTGCCTGTTTTTTTTGAAAGAAATGTTCATAATTTATAGCCGAAACAAGCCATTATATAATTAACGAAATGAACTTGAAATTCTTGAGACTTCTTAAAATGTCGAGATGTCAGTTATTGTTTGACAATACAGTTGTTACCTATGTGTCCAGGTATTTCACCCGCATGCCATATGAAAATAACCCTCAGTTAATGCGTAACTTTTGCAAATGGTTGGTTCCACTGGTTTTCCGCAACATGATAATAAGCATCGGCTTCCACCCAATTACACCGCATTAACACTACACTTGCCAGAGAAGTGACCTCATTACCTGAGGACTAGTATAAATGTGCTGTGAGTTATTAATATGGCGGTAGCTACGGTTCAACAGTGTAGATAGTGTTTTAAATATAGTTCTACAAACCCATTAACCGCGACCCCACGGTGTAAGGGATATAGTTCTGGGCTACGAATATAACACATGTTTTCAAGTTATATACCCGACTCCTACACGTGTGTAATACTCTTCACTTCCGTAAATGTCGCCTCCATGAAAAGTTGCATCCTTCATAATGTCTCAAGATTTCATCTGCATCAATCTCATTCTATGCGCTTACGTACAGCATAAAGGTCTAATACATAGCAGCTCAGTAAATAATACACTGTCTTCCTTGACAAGGTCAGAAGGTTACCACGCCGCACGCATCACAGTAATTGGTAATCGGCCCACAGCCGTCCCGTGCACGTGAGGTACTCTCGTTTAGTCGAATAGTCTGACGTTGAGATCAGCAGGGTCCAAACATGTAGTAACCTGTTGTTTCGTTGGTACGCAATAAAATCTGTGATTCCATGCGTGTGTTCACCAAATGAGCCATAAGTTCAGACTACTTCACAATGTAAAAGAACACCTCTAACAACGGAAGGGTGATTATCACTCATTAACTACGCCAGCGTTCTTGAGAGATATTGGGTAAAACGTATCACACAGGCCTGTGTGACTCAGTAGCCTCGTGTGTCCTACATGAATGTCCAAACTGAATTACGAATGACGGATTAATTAGGCAGCAAATGAGTAATGCAGCAACGTTGACGGAAAACCCTAAAGTGAATCTAAAATTTTGATAGTCAACGAAGTTACATTTTCATGATTCATATTTATGAGCAATCATTCTAGGGAGGCCTATGTCGTAGGTAACATTATCTTCCACGAGGCGTTTTATTTTGTCCGTCAGCTACAGACCTATGTCTTCAAGTCACCAAATGGTTGTTTAGGATCACAAACAAGCATATATCATTTCAGCTTATACATGATAGGCATGTATTGGCAAGTTTTATCATTTTCAATAGATTTATGGTGAAAGCACAGGAATGCCTGAGAAAAACATTGGTAAATACTATGTGCAATTATCTAAGATACTGAGTGAACATCATGACAGAGACGGTATTAACACCGCCTTGTACTACCGTAGTTTATCGTAGGGAACAATAAATGTAAAGTAACCTTTCATCTCTGGGTGCGAACACTATAAGGAAAGACTAACGATACTGTTTTGTCACAGAATGATTGGGACACGAAATCGCTCAGGTAGTGGACGTTATGCGCGTGCGCTTTGTTTTCGTGAACTGAACACGAAACATGTCCCATGCTAACATAATCACTTGAAAACTTCCTAGATGATCACAACTGCACTTCAGAGTTAGTTTGTTCCTGTTCTGGTCAAGGGGCATACACCGGTTGACTTAATCGCCACCATGCTATATCCGGTCTGGCTAGCTTCCCAGAGGCTTAATCTGACAGAGGTCACCGGTACGTTTTGTTCTGTTCGTCCTCACATTTACTAAATTTGTCAGTATCGGAAATAATGAAACTCTTTTTTGCAGTATTAACTTGTCATGGTTGTTAATCCGTTCTTCTTCCAATGTTTGTTCTGTCGACTCCCCGATGGGGATGTTACTAGTAGCTTATACAGACAGTGGTTCTTAACATTACCCAGACAGTGTTGTTGAACCTCAACTAAATTGTCCTGGTATTTGCTCGGACAGTCCGGTTCCAAAGACCTGTTTGCCCGCTGCCCGGTTCTGTCTTGCTGGTTAATCCACTGGGCAAGGAAGCTAACCAAGTTCATTTCATCCCCTCGGGTGCAATGAGCCAACGAGTACCTGTCAGTCCACGCAGATTCAGTGGTTCTTTCTGTTCAACCAATATTGAGGTATCGCACATCATTGACCAGACTGTGCCATGCGCGCAGTATGTTGAATTTAACTTGCTTTTGAACATTCAACAATAAGTCTAGTGATACACGGTGGTAGAACATGCCAACACATTGTCACATGGAGCCTACATCAACGGAAAGTGCCAGGGCATAACATTTACTCAGTGTCGGGCGAAATATGAAGGAATATTGAACTGTTCACTGGGAAGTGCCACAGCAGCCGACAGAGGATATACACAAGGTGACCTAAACACAGTACCGTATCAAACGCGGACTTCTTCTTCTGTCTCAACAAACTGACTGATGGCTGTCACTTTGTTTCGTATGTGTAGATGCCCAGTTTTGAAATTAAATCCCTCATCCTAACCAACTATATTTAGCGTCCTGAAGAACATCGAGAAGTACAACATACAATGGTAACATATGCATAGGCCTGAGGAACTCCACACATCATTTGTCAGTTTCGCGGCACTTGTGTGCAGTTGCATGAGGCAATGTGACAAAACTTGTTATGCATATTTGGTAAGCTAACCAGCTCAGATTGGGGTAAGATCTTGTACCCGAGATCTCGCGGAGTGTTTTTGAACCCACGCCATATGGTGGGACACATACATGGGAGTCACTCTGATGGAGTCCCACGTGTGGTCAGGCTGAAACGAGACGATTTATCAATATGTTCTTGCCTGATGCTTCAGTGCACGATCCAGGCAGAATATATCAAAGGACTTTGCACATTGGCTGTAGGAGATTACGCAGCTAATCATAGTAGTCAAACAGGCGCGAAATATCCGGACGTTTGGTAGAATAAATACGTATCTTATAGTTTAACCGGAAGTTGGCAACTGACTGCTAGCATGAAATACTGCGCAAGACTTATGTGATCCGTCGGTCATGGAATGCTGACCTGTCTGCAGTAGCTAGTAACAGCCCACAAGAATGCAAGCTAGTCTCACATGTGTACTGTGTTGGATAACACCATTCATAAATAAGAGAAGAAGCCGTAGTCTTCCGTAGCTTGCGCTACGTTGTTTCGGTAGCAGATAAGTTTTGCATAATGAAGAACACTTCGTTAGCATCCATATGCTCCATCATTTATGTAGACCGTTCATTTCATTAGCAACATACTGTCTATGGTGTGGATATTCTACTACAAAAACGACGGCTCCTTTGTTCTAGCAACTTTTAAAAGCTAAGTTTCCCTCAGGATCTCTCTGTTAGATCATCATATGGATGAAAAATAAACAAATCTATAAACATTAATCTTCGGTGTACTTAAGCTGCTAAATAGATATCAAACATTGACTGAAGTTTGATGTCGAACATGTTATTATTTAACTGATAGACAAAGTAGGTAGGCAACTGATATGATAAACTGGGATTGAATAAACAACAGTAGAGCATCTTGTATTGATACCGTGCACCTGCCAGACATAAAAAAAAATCAAATTACACAGTCCATGTTTACTACAGTCCGTCACAAAGGTAAGCATATATGAGTGTCTCGACCAAAGTTATCTATGAGTTCACTCACATATTCACACCAAAAGTCTACCACGTTAGTCATTATAAGGTGTATCGTTGTTCAGCACTAAAGCGGTTTCCAGCGATTGCATGGCTAACCATTTTAGAAAAAAATGGTCAGCTCTATTTTGGGTAGATACTGTGCTCCAATATTATACGACTGATGGTAGTCCACTGGATTCTACGAATAAATGAAACGCCAGAAAAAAATAAACCGAGAGAGTTGGTCTTGTTCCAGAGGTGGAACTTTGCTAGTCGTTGTTGCAAAGTTAAGAGCCCATTGCCAACTTAGTGCTCATTTGAAGTCAAAAAAACGATTAATTTGAAAAATATTTTATTCTACAAAATACTTGTTATAAAAAGTGACAAATTCCCAAGTGTAACATTTTTTGCCTCTCCAGAAAGCAGTATTTGAGGAAGATGAGTTTATTTAAGAGCCCACCATCAAAATGGTGCTCACTGAGATAATATGCTTTCGAAAACCCCATCTAAACACTTCTGAGATTGTGATTAGTGCTTCCAAGTAAACAGGTCAACAGTCGATGACATTTTGACTTATAATAACTATGATCATTTTATCTTGTTCATAATGTCGTAAATTCTTAACCAACTTCCAATCGATCGTTACTTTTGGGAAGGTATTCAGTAATAGCCCAACCGTTTCAACTATTTTACTCGCCTAGCAATTAGACTGGACAATGTCCCATTCTGTTCATCGCAAATCTAATTGACGCGGGCACTATATCTAATTTACTAGTTTTACTGCCGTCTAATGTAAATTCGGGCTGGTTGAAACATTTTTCACTCGGGACCGCCAAACTTATACGGCCAGTGCGCTAGCTTCGAGAGAGCAACTCTTAACCGGAACAATTCTTGTTAATGAGTATCCATGGAAGTTTAATTGCATCCACAGAAAACCGAAGCATAACAAGCCGGTTGTGTACAGTGGGCCAGAAAAGAATGTCCGTTTACAATCTGCATTTCTAGGAGATCGTCTGACCAACACAGTTCAACATAAGACCTAAGCCCCCTTGTCTCTAACGTATCTTTCCATTCAACTGTGCCTCTTACACTCAACCTGAGGAGTAAGTCTGTCATATTGTCTTTCAGTTCATTTGCAGTTCCAGTAAACTTACATTTACAAAACGGATTTATGCCTTTCTCCGCGAATGTTGGAAGATATAACCAAGCGGTTGATCAATTCTGTGGGACAAGGTATCGGCATGATTGGGAAAAGAAAACGCAAACCCTCATTCCCGATTGTCAAATGCATTTCAGAGGACTGGCTTTCAGCTGAGTACGCTGATTTCATTCACTAAATTATCATGTCACAAATCAGAAGTGTGTGGCTTTCAGATCAAATAACGAAGATCAGCTCAGTATGCATATAAGTTATCGACTCGGACTGTATCTCTTACTTGCTAGTTTGCTTTTGAACCATATAACTTTATCCGTTCAAGTATACGCTATTTGCAGCACATTTAACTCTTTTAAGCGATTGGTTTAAATGAGCAGCTGAGGAGATTAAACAAAATGCAACATCTTGCAACAAGTATCTTCCGCGTTGATTTCTTTGTAGGTGACAATGGCTGACAACGTGAATTGTTTATGATTTCAATGGCTTTTTCGAGAAACTACCGTGATATTCCATTTTTAATGGCAACTTCCCGTAAAATACAAGGAAGATAGTTACTACGGTATATTAATTGATTGGAGACATACTAGAGTAAGTTATCATGTTAGAGATTCATATCTCGCTAGATGGTTCGGTTACTCACCAACCTACAGCAAGCACTGTAACATCCACACTTCTAGTTTCTGAAGTAGAGCTGGTTGAAAGTTTGTTCTAATAGACTAGGTAACACAAACTGTGGATGACCTGTCTTATTTTAGGGTTCGTAGAATATGGGACCATAGTTCCAGAACAGCGTAACTTCATTACTGGTCAATTTCATGCGAATAAATTTCGTCGATTCCAGTTTTTTTGCTGGTCTCATCGATTTCAGGCGTATCTACTTTACATTTCAATCAGGTACACCTGAAAAGAGATGTTGCTACTGCAGCAAACTGAGAAACTAAACATATGTTCTTACGATCTACATTCGGAAAATTAAGCATTCAGTATCGGACACACACGCTCAATGCAATACAATTAACGACAACCCTGGGAGCGAGATGGTGGAATGGGTTTGCCTGTTGCATGTTCTGCTATAATGACTGTTTAGTATTGAGGGATATGGTTTATATAAATTTAATATTACTCACCACTGATTGCAGCTTTCGAATTTCTGTGCTTACTTCAATCAGCCCGTTCATGAAGATACATGAAACCTTAACTTCGTACTTGTAGTTGTTGTAACTCTTGTTTGCTACTTGTTTTCATGTGAGTCTGATCCTGAAAATTTGTCTTTTTGGCGTTCTCTATTATTCGTCCCCATTGCTGACATGTGCGTGTGACTTGATGCAGTTTGTGGTGTACAAAAACGATCATTTTTTATGTCAGTTAGTGTTCCCTAGTACAAACGTGAATTTACACAACTCAGGAAAAGCCACCCCGCAACAGTCGCAAACACTAGGGTCAACCTGACCAACTTGTAATTGACTGTAGATCAGTCAGCTCATATAGTGGTTGTCCGTTCGCATCGTCCAAATCAGTTGTTATTTATGCGTTTGGTCACACAGTGTTTTGGCTGTTGTGATTTACAGTTACTTATTGAATTGAGTTGCTAGGTTTAGCAGCCTAACTTTCGTACTTGCCAGTATGAATAACACGCTCAAACGCTAGTAGCCAACAGGACAAAGATCTCAAAGCACCATGAGTATACAGCTTGTCTCATGCGAAATTAAACAGTTCGACTAAGCTGGACGACAAATGTATGGTTAGTATATATAAATGAAACCCTTTTATATAGAAGCAACGGCGTTTACATTTACAGTTGTTGTTTGGCCACAATCGTTTTTGCTTTTTAATTAGCCAGTTCTTTAACATTTTTCATATTCATCAAACAAGCACCTCAGTTGGTTATATCAAACTCATACTGAACGAAACTGTTTTAGTCATTCAACTTTTGTAGGCAAAACTCGACGTAGCAGCTGATGACGTTTTTGAATTGGTGGTGCCAATCGACCACAGTTAGGCTGGTAACCTCTGTTATATGAGATCTGCGATTGGTTTTCCGTTCTTTATTCAGGAAACTGCTTCTATCCAAAGTTTTGATGAGTACGACATTGTAAGACTGCGAAATATTGACATTTCGTTTACTCTTTCAAATCACAAAAGTAAAACTTTTGAATATAGAAGACACGCAGATAAGGGTAACAACAGTAAAGGCTAACCATTGGGTTTTACATGAAAGATGGATTATCAGTGCCGAGGCAGATATCCTGCCTGAGTCTCGGAGGGATGCACCCACAAAGTAGGACGGCGAGTACAGGTTAATATTAACTCGGATAATGCAACTAATTTAGGACCCCGATTGCACAATAACACGTCGAATGAGTTGAAGAGGTCAACGACCTAACCTGTTTCCATTATGTGCTTTGTAATGGACGAGGTAATATTTTGGTCTACCCGTTCTGTTTCCACTGTCTGTTGCATTATCACGCGCGCTAACCCCTTAGACGTAGAGTCGACCATTCCCTTATCATAAGTATCAATCTGTTCTGCCGTTATAAACAGTAGCACAGACCACTTCGGTAGGCCACGCTTCTGATCAAGCTGAGCAGCATTCCTAGTTGGGAGTAGCAGCCGCAATTCGGCTATACGATATATACGCAATTTACAGCAGACTATAGTTTCCTATCTATGTCAGTTGTGATACGTTCATCTTTATAAAGTTTGTCTAGACAGACCTGTTTCTTAAAGACCATACAAAGGGCGGTCTTGGTTAGTCCGTTTTTGTTGTGAATATTGATGAACTTCTCGGGATATCCGTTCGTGAGTAACGTATCCTTCAACCTCTCCTCCTCTATCTGTAAGTAGTCATAAGTTCATATTTGAGCTTTGTGAAACAGGTTTCGTGTCAGACCTTCTATATAAATAATTGGCTTTTATTAACGTGTCCAAAGCTTTTGATTCTATCTCACAAGATTCGATTGTCAGATCGGCCCGAGCTTTTGGTTCTCCCTCACCTCTAACGCATTAAATTGCCAACTCCTATCAGAACGCTTCCACCAAGCTCAGTGACTCCGTTCTCCGATTCTAGCGTGGTGGTCGCCAGAGTGACCCACTGTTTCCGCTTCTATTCATCATGGCAATGGATGACATGCTGACACTAACACGACCGGAGCTTGGCTACCAGTTTCATGACACACTGGTTAGCGGTTTCGCCTACGCCGACGATCTGATCCTCCTAGCTGAGAATCCTGCGCGTCTATCCAAAACGCTAGCCGCCAGCTCTAATGTCTTGGGACTATCCGGATTGAATATCAACACACAGAAGACTAAGCTCATGGTCATCCGCGATGACCATAAACATCACGCAACCGCCATCTCTGGTTATTCAATCCACATCATCCTGGAAGTTATCCATTCACGAAGCGCCTCCGACACGGTGACCTATATAGGTAACCCGTTCGCCTGGAAATGTAAAGCATTCACTAGTCACCGTCTGCAGCTTCGTATGAGGCTGAATGAAACTACCAAAGCGCCGTTGGAGCCACACCATCCCGAGTTTGTCCACCACTATTCCCATCTCACCCAAATCTCGAGTGGACAGACTTCCCTCCAGTTCTGCGGAATATGGTCAAGGATAATTCGTTTGGTCCTCTCTTGAAGGAGACAAACGTCCCGGTAAGCGCTCAGGGTGTAGTGATGACGAACAAGGGGAAGCCCAATCGGCAGGGATGGATAAACTCTTACGTTTGTAAGGCGGCCGTGCTCTTCAGGAAGTGGCACGATCTCCATTCGCAAATGGTTGACTGTCAAATCCAGACTGAATCCCCTCAAGAATCTTTATTCGTGTCATCCAGCTCAGTTGTAGTCTCCTGCGGATTAAGGTACGAAATTCACGAAGTGTCCAAAGTTACCACTCAGTTCTGTGCCGTGGCAACTGCGGTCAACCAGAAAGCCTTGCTCATATTTAACAATCATGCTGGATCACCCATGACGTTCGTTGTGCTCGAAAGAACCGCATGACTGAAGACCTGACGAGACGACTGCGCAACTTGGGCTATACAGTCTTCAAAGAGTTGCAAGTACCAACGGTGAGCTCGTTCATCGAACCCGACGTGATCGCAGTTTGTAATGGCGCAGCTCTAGTGCTTGACGTCAGTATAGTGGATGACTAGCAAAGTCTAGTTACCCGGACGAACAAGGTTGCGAATTACAGAACCGACTCTCATAATACCGCCATTCCGTCGGTCCTCCATACTGTGTGCTGTGATGTGAACTCTGTTTCTCGCTCATTTGTGATCATCTCTTTTCGTGGTATTATATTTCCTTCTTCAAGTAACGCCATTCTTCGACTGGGACTGCCCTCCCACGCAGTCACGGATTTATGTCTTCTGACTGTTCTACGTTCCTTGAAACCTACGACACATTTATGCGGAGAACCTGGCGTTAACTGTTGCCGCCTCTCTGACGGTCGTGTCACTGTAAAGAACATTTTTTTGTCCAATTTCGTGAGCCTTGTCTGTGACAGCGATTCTGTGCCCTGTAGAGCCTTTGATTTTGTGAGACTGACCTTTCACCTATTTCCTTTTTATTATTTTTCGTGTATTTTTTTTTAAATTCCAAGCTCATTTGTTATGTAAGGTACAAATAACTTCTTATTTGATGACTGGCCCATCAGCGCTTGTTATTCTTGTGAGAGGGCTAGTCAACTGTTCATTGTTGTTAACTATGCAGCATCCCACATGTGACAGACAACTTGTGTTCACATTCAACTATTTACATATCTGTGGCGTAATTTTGGTGTCACCGTCTTTTATTCTCTTGAACGAAGATGTGTATGTTGCTCTTCAAAATGAACGATATATAAGGCTGTAAATATTGAATGTTTCAAAAGGCTATACGGTGCTCCTAGCGGTGTAGTGAGCCATTCTGTCGTCTGGTGAGTCAAGTATCTAAACAGAAGATTTAGCGATTATTTCTTTGTCCCGAGAAGGAGAAAGATTAGAATGTACGAAATTAAAAGGTTTTTTAAATGGAAGCTAAGTATGTAGTAATGATAAAATTCGAGATATCGTTTATAGAGGCAAGCCTCATCCATACCATCAGACAGCTGCAGTTCAACCATCCCTAAATACACTTTTTGTCACTAGTACTACAAATGTCATTATAAAGAAATTCATTACATGAAAAACCTCATTTTCCACCTAAATATTGCTCATAGGTTTCTATCCCCGAACGAAGATTGGTTACTCCATTGCACTTATTGTTTCTTGTGGCAAATTTTCACGTTCAGTATTAACCGGAATTAATTCCATAAAACTCGAAGAATTTTATTAAATTTAAGTTAAAGGCAAACAAATGTTAGTAAAAAACGTGATATTTTGTTAATTTTTCAACGATTAAACCGTTTGTCCAAAAAACGTTAATTCAACAGCATTTTGCAACCCATGGTGTATGAAAGCGCTCTGGAACCTAAAATTCAATTAGTTTTGTTCGAAACTCAATGTTTCAGTCCGCTTCTGACGGTTACTCTT
>LUCH01000021.1:380953-476735 GCA_013368495.1 Paragonimus heterotremus | reverse complement strand
GAATCAACGACCTTCTCTTTGCGATCGGCGATCATTTGCACTAAAATACTGTTTGACAAGCATTCAGTAATCAAACACTTGCCAATACCTGCTTGTTAATGTTCAACAGGTTGTTCTACTTGAGTATGGAACTGTAACATGTCAGTTGTGTATGTTGTCCCGGCTCGATAAAAACCGAACAGGCTGCATTCAACATGTAAAATGAAGCATCTGTGTGTATTCAAATAAAATATCACAATTTATGTTATCCCACAACATCAGGTCGCTGGAACTGCGTACGACTGCTGACGTTCTAAAAGACTATATCTTATATTTACTTACACATATGCACATTACACGGAAAATGATTAGGATGGAGCTGTCTATATTGGCAACAGTTTGAACAGTTGTAAAGTCAGAAAGGACCACGAAGAAAGCCGGTAATGGTGTCACGTTCAGTTTGTTTCATAGAGTTCTGCTTGCCAACTGTACGAGCTGTAACATTAGAAGTGTTTGGATCGAGCAACCATTTAGCAGTACTCATAAATGGGTGATAACTATAAATGAGTAGACGAAGAATATTTTCAAGTCACTGACCCTGATAGAAGCAGATGAAGATACAAACTTATTGAATATAACTAGCACAATGAGTCGGTTTTATAAGTCCATCGGTTCGCATGAGTAGAATAAGCACAGCTTTATACAAATAAAAACGAATGTTTGGTCGTGAGTGGTTAACCCCGTTCAATCGCCAATACAAAGTTATTAGGTCAAACAAAAACGAACAATTATGTACACGAGGAACCGCTACAATTTTTCTATTTACAGCAACTTCGTGTCGCTGTTGTTCTCACTTTAAACTTACTTAATTGGACGCTGTAGTAGTTGAATAATCGACGTCCAACTAGTGAACAGCAATTGTGAATTTCATGTCCAAAAATATCAACAGTTTAGTAGGCTTCAAAAACCGTATTTTGTTCTTATTTACCCTACATGTTAGTTTTTTGCGCAGGTTGTATAATGTAAACATACGAGTAATTTTAGCATTCCAAGTTGTGTGTACTGTAATATTCATATTTACAGAGGTATCAAGAGTCAACATTGAGAAACGTTTTTATTTAACAAAACCTGCTGATTGTTTTATTGAAATCAGCTGAAGCTAGCCAGATATTGCTCTTTCACAAATAAGTGAGTTAAACCTACTAAATGCGTAAACACCAGCGTTATCTCTGTCTAATCAGATAGGATCGGTGGTCTTTTCGGGTGATCATTTAAAAGACCAAACACGCTGCATCTGATGCTGAAAATGATGACGTCCTCCACCTATCCAAAACTAATGGAGTGTAGAATTAAATTATCCGTCTGTTTTTGTAGATACCCTTTCATGTTGATCACGAGGCACTCCAATTCTTACAGGATCAACAACATAGACGTAACCCTTATCCCTCCCCTTTTCTCACTGACTCATCTTCTGCTGCTTTCGAAATAATATACCGCCCCAAATGTAGGATAATTTAAAGGTTTTATTCCGTTTTTACTGATTCGAATGATCACGTCAGTCGGGGTCGAAAATCCATTAACATACATTATTAAGGGATGTTTGAAGTCTGAAGTGGTTTCCAACGTCTACCAAATTAATATTGGACGATTATTTAATGGTGTGAATATCGCGGAGCAGGAACCATGCGGTCAAACTCATTCCATTTAGTAGCTTATTTTCGGTGCGTCACATTTTGCAATTGACACCGCTGGCCAGATGTATGAGTTTGTCTCCAGCCTATATTTTATATATATACTAGAAATATCGGGCTACTCCTTACTGTTTGGGCCTAGCCAGGGAAATATTTGTGTTAGCTACTACATCTAAAACGTGCTGGAACCTTGTGTGAGTTGTGGTGACTTAGTGCGCTCTTTTGTTGACCAGAATGTAGTTTCGAAGACAGTGCTTAACAAATAAATTCCTTCAACAGTGCTGGTCAGATTATTTTCGTCAATCTAACTTACCTCGACCTTTGGGATTGATAGTTGTCCCCGAAACTTTCTTTAACAAATCGCTGCGGATGCCAGAGCCGTGAAGGTGTATATCATGAGCGCTGTTTGGGAAACCTCGACCAGCAAACGGATGCGGCGTATTTGGACTGAACGGCCCACCGGCAGCACCCATCGTCTTGGGTCTCACAGCTTCTACCGGCAACACTCGACGACGCTTCTTAGGCAGCTTTGATTGAGCTTGCGTATGTGTGTAAAATCTTGAGAAATTGGAGACGATTACAGGAACTGGCAACGAGATGGTCATCACTCCTGTAATAGCACACATCGCACCCACCACCATACCTGCGTTTGAAACATTTCCCGGAAAACACATTTAACTCTCACTGGAAGATCACGTAAGTTTGAATGACAGGATTAAAGTTTATTTCTTAAAACTCTTGTTCACTTAACCAATTTATCAAATGCAAATAAAAACGACATTTTGTAAAAGGCACGGAAGCTACAAATGAGAAATCCCGGACCAAAGTTTCAGTCATCAGTATCCATTCTGAAAAAGCTGATTGTCAATAATCACTTACTGCATCTTCTTCACAAACAAAATTTTCCTGCAAATTGTTGTTTCTCTTTCCTCAGAATAAATGATTCGGTGAGAATTTGAACTGGAACTGCTCCTTTCAGTTTTATGTGGTTAACCCATAGAAAACCTAGGATGTATATTCGTAAATTCTTGTGCAATAGTTTGAAAACAAGGAGAATGTGAACGCGGCAAGACACTGGCTTTTCATGCTGAACAGGTAATAAGTCCACAAAACTCCGCCTGGTTATGCCAACTTAGTAAAGTGAACTGGGCTAGTATACACATTCGCAGGTTACGGAAGGAAACGAGTGATCAGCGTTGAATAACCGAAGGGCTTCTCATTTTGTTGAACCAAAAATACGCTTTCGACAAAGAGTTTGTCTGTCTCCAGATTACTGGAGGTTAGAAGCGAAGTTTAATAAGTTTCAACTATAAATATGCTAGTATAGACATGTCTGTAGTTCCCTGCAGTTTGTGCACAAGAACTTTAACGTTTCTATTAACTGAATAGGCGATAACTATACGTTTGGCTCTTCCTTTTGGACTGCCGCATTGAAAGAAACAATGAAGCAGATAAAAGGTAACGCAAGAAATTACTAGTGTAGGAAAATTCCTATTTAGACAAAACAAATTGGAAACAGATTTAGTTAGTAGCGTATTCACTATTAACAACCATTTACGCTATCTTTCTCAAAAATATAACTCTGTCCTCATGGAGAATTCCTTCCATATTGTCTAAAAAGATTGGAAAACACATAGTTGTTTCTTAGAAGATTCGCCAATGAGATTGAATCCATGTGCACACGCTACCGCATGGCCACATATTTAGAAGAATCGAAAAGCAGTGTACTTGACATTACGTTACAAAAGTAACATTAGTAGGACACTTGATGAAAAGTTGATTTTGGAAACGTTTTCATATAGGCCGTATTCATTTCTAATTGTGTTTGTTTGACAGAATGTACAGGCTGATATTAACAGAATGTGTTCAATTCTGAATAGTGACCGTGAACAGACAGATGATCTAACCGGTTTGAAACTATGACCGATATTTTGCAACTAGGCAGAAAATGAAAAAGACCCAGTGAAAAGTTGTGATTTCACAAAAATTTGTTAATCGGTGCTAGTTATATTTGTTGACGAAATGGTATATGAAATTCAAACGCTTGTTCAAGTCACCTTCAAAAGCAAAAGCTGGATGCTGGTTTTTGGGAGAATTATGAGTTCGGAAAATAGTTTTGCTTTACCAGTTACAAGTTCTTTACATAGGTCTACAGGTTCAGTAAACTTAGATAAAAACGTAGAAGAAAAGTCAGTCGCTTTAGGTAACGTTGTTGATATGTTGTCCGGAAAAAATATTTTTTTAAACGTTGTTTCCCCAAATCGTAGCAAATCAGTATGCTAAAACTATTCTTCAGGGCGTTACGTTCGTTTTACTCATTATTACAGCCAAATTGGCTTAAACACAATTATAGTGATAGTTTACATGCAAACACCATGCTTTTTAAAGAAGACAGTAGGGTGCAATTCTGTCCAAAGTTTCAATGTATATTATCACTGTTGTTCGGAGAGACGTTTCGCAAGTAGCAAGACTTGTCTGTCACAGTATCAGCGAACTTAAGTAAATGAAATATCCTGATGGCCAATATGCCTAGCATAACAACTTTAAGTACACCCCATTTCTTGATGATGCTTCCGTCAAAAGTTCAGATAGATTGGGCACACCCTAACAACTAGAGAATTTTATTTGAATTTCAAACGACGCATCTGATCTTGTATTTTCAAGGAGTAACCCAAGATACAGCGATTCACATCAGGCTCATGAATATTTTCGCCGGACGTTAAGGCATACGCAACATTCTTTTGATCAAATAGAGTTGCCCTCAGTTTATCAATAATGCACAGGGAAGTGATCCAATTGGTACACCTTTCTGAATGACAGAACAGACAAAGCGGTAAAACTCAGTCCGTTGCCCTACACAATTGTCCTTCAAACAGATGAATGTAGCTAACATGAAGCAATTGACAATTTCGAATGCTTAATGCAAACTGAATGCTTCCAGGCAGGTTAAACAATAACTCTGAGACACTGTCGTCAAGGCCCGGTGAGAAGGTTGAGAGAGATCTACTGAAATCTGCACTGCTTAGCAACCACTTCAGAACTTCACTCCTTAGAAACGTGGCTGACCGTTTAGCGCGTGGAAAGGATGTACCGCTTCCTTTTCTCTTTGAAAAATTGCCGGTGCATACAGCTTCTTCTGGTAAAATGAAATGCTTCACAATAATAGTATAAATCGCCCGCCAACTTTGATCCGATTGTCCCGGTTCTCCCAAGTGAGTCAATTAAATTGCACGCCAAGCTGTTTGTGACTTTCATCCAGCTTGCATGTGAAAAAACGAAATTCATGTCGACCATACTTCAAAACCCCCGGCGCGTCTAATCTGGACATTTCGTCCCGCTCCCTATATCGGTGCCAGATCATCCGCTATAACTTGCAGTGTTGGCAACAAAACTGTACGAATTTTGGTCCAAGCCTTCAAGTTCGGTTCCGTTGGATGCTGGCTAGATTGTTAAATATGGTTTGTTCTTATAAAGCACGTGGACACTTGGTAAGATGTTCATTAAATAACAACGTAACATACATTTAGTTTAGGTGTGACAGTCAATTGATCTGCCGCCAACTTTGATGCATCTGAACAATTGCAATAGTTTTCCCCTTTCACTATGTGTAATTAATACACCATTGGCTAGTTGAAAAAAAAGAAAACTTCTGATTTCACTATCGTCGTTTGAGCTTTGCTTATTGATCGATACCTGCATAGGCAGTAAGTAGGCATGGTCAGTCACATAACTTTGTAAGTATGCGTGTGATTTCACTCTCCATACAAAATGCGTTAATAAGATGAATTATGAGTCTACGGCTTATGTAGACTGCCGTACTTTTGCTGATACCGTTTATGATGTAGCACACACCAAAACCAAATCATGACAGACTACTTTCAGATATACTGATTAGTAGCTAGTTGGGGGCGTGGTGCACGGAAATTACTCGCCGTAGACCAGTAGGAAAGTTACCTCATTACCCGACCGTCACCAAAGTTTGTCACTGGTTATCAGATTGGGTAATAAGCGGTACACCTGAGGATAAAACCTTAACATGCCTGCAGTGCAGACAGTTCTATGACCAAGAGAAAGGTTTCGCTTTCATCCGATAAAAGCTTTCTGAACGTACATATTATGTTCTACGTTTTCCTGAGCTTGAAACAACCGCAAGAAAACAAACAATTATCAGTGCACTGAATGCACATTTAACCGTTAAACTGTACATTTAAACACTAGAGATTAATATTTCCGAAAAGCAATTCTTTATGTAAGCACCTAAGTGGTACCTTCAACTTCAGTCATAGGCTTTTGGTCTTCAGTCCTCTAACATTCTAAAGCCGAAAGTTACATACCATGAATTGTTCCTATTATCTTCATCTTGTACATCATACTCTATCTCTGTTCGTCAGACTGTACTGACCAGTGCCACGTGAATGGTCGGTGATGAACATATTTGCTGATTTTTATTTCCAGATTAACACTCACTCACTAGTTTTGCATTTTTTATGGTTCGATGTGTACAGGATGCTGTGAACGAAGGTCAAAATCAGTTAACCTACGTGATGCTAACAAAGACTTTTCACTTTTTATACCCTCTTAATGAGGATATGTTCATTCAACCAAACCCCGTCGTTTCGTGCTGGCTATGTTTGCAAGAGTTTCAAGTGTTAGTACACCGAAACTCTGTTTTAACAGTTTTATCCTTGTCGGTATATTTATAAAAATAACACATCTCAACTGTAAGCTCCAAGTAAATGCATGATTATTCTAGCTAGCTCAAGATAGCTCAATCCATTGAAGTGTGTTTGTCTGTAGACGTAGGTCACACAGATTACTGGTCACGATCCCGTCATAGTTTTTAACGCACATATATCATGTTATGTAAATCAAATGTGTGATTTTACACACTGCGGCACGCTTTTTTCTTTTAGCTGAGTTACTGTTTTCTTTATGGTGCACTGAAGTAGATAACAATTAAGGCTGTCAACCTGGATGATTAACGGTCGGATCAAGTTAGATTCAGTTTAAAGAAAACCGGTTTTAGGTTTTGGCCTAGAGGTGAAAATGTGAGGAACAGCCAGTTTTTACGTAGACATTAAATTCATTGGTTTTTATCTGGTCTTTGGCGTCAGTGCAGTTCGTTAAATCAGCGTTACTATTTATGGTCTGAACACCCCTGCTTATGAATTGTATAGGTTTATCCTGCAGCTACAACCGACTGAATCAGGATTTTCCAATATGAAACACAAATTTTCGAGAACGTTGTGACTTTTAAAAATGACCAGATTCCTGGTTGTTGTGTATTAAAACTACCCAATAACTGTGTGTCAACTGAAAATATCGCATTATATTTGTCCGCTCTGTGCTTCACATACGATATGGCGCAAGATTTTGGTGTGCTGAATAAAACCACCATAGCCTCCGGATGAACCACATGTTCCTAGTTTTTTGCACGTATATTTTCATCTTCCGGAGAATACAATAAACTCAGGACCTTATTTAGGCTTATTGGTGAGGTGTATTCTTGCACAAATATGCTTCACACTGTAATTCGAATTTTATGGGGCGACTTTACTGACGTTAATATTAAGTGTGATACACTTGTGTTCACTAAAACCCTTGATACTGGTCACAGAACGACGTTTCGGCTGTATACTTGAATCGAGGAAAAACACGGTACTTACTGTTATCTACAATTGAATACCGAGGTAATGTAATGTTTCAAAGATGATGGGGTACAATTTTCTTTAAGTCCGATGAGCGACGAATAGGTTTTGGATAAGTTAAGTGTGACCAAACATTCCTTTGCTGGATATTAAATTTTTCAATCAAACTTACAAGTATAGAATTAATCAAGGTTGTTTCATGAATCGCCTACCTTGAAATTTTGAATAGGCATTATTGTATTACTGATAAGTTGTTTGGCAGATTTGATAATTTGGAGGAGATCCACCTGCAACTGATGAATTCATTACCTTAGTTTATCTTCAAGTTGAACAAACAAACAAAACAAACTTGTTGGGCGACATTTTGATAAATGGTGAGTAGTAGATATTTTTGACTTATATAAATTTATCATCGCGGGGTTATTAACTGGAACTAACTGGACAACTACTGTGTCCTGCCGGGGCGACCGGCAACTCGAACAATATCCTCAAGTGACTGTGGCTGGGTGTTTCCATAAGACAGTCCAGTCGTGCCTCACGTGGAGTCAACGACGTCGTGATCAACACAGTCGTATCACGAAAACGTGGCCTAGGGTCTACATATGTTCTATGTAGGTTTACCACTAACAGGCTTTAAGGAGGGCAAAACTCGAGTATATTTTATTTACTTTAAAGGGGCGGATCAACAAGTCTTCAGCAGCTGCAATCAACTATGAGTAATCTTCATTTGTCCTTGACCATAATTTCATACTTTTTACCAGTCCACATACTGCTATAGCCATATGGAAAATTGCTAGCCTTTTTTGAATCTGTACCAGAATAAAAACAATTCGAATTTAAAAATGGTTATTTCGAAAGTGAAGGGCAATTTGCGTGTTTCTTTTTGAGCATATGAAATTCGAAGTTCCTAGCAAGTGCACATTTCGTAGTTCATCCAGATACACATCTTGGAGAAGGTCAATTCACAAAAATCTGTTTGACGCAGTGAGTAAAGTGATAAGGTTTTCTAGCCGGCAGACATTGAAATGATTATAAATTTCTGGATGCATATTAAGTAAGTTTATTGAAAAACCACAAACAGTTTACTTGTGGTTTTGTTACGTTTGATGACAATGCGTTATCCAACCTAAAACGATGTTTGTGTTTTAACATTCGAAAATCTGGTTCTCTTAAGCGTTCACAGACTTACTTCTAAATTTGTTTTTGGTGGTCTGTAACCTGTTTAGTACACTAGAGATTTTGGCTTCATAAAATACTTCTAAGATTTCTCCTAACTGCGTTTCTACCTCAGTGGTTTGAAGCAACGACAACTTGTCATTCTATGTTGGCCTGAGTGGTTCTTTCAGGTCATAGGCTTTCTAAAACAAAATGAAACTTCTCAACCGACCAAGAACATTGTTTCTTCTTCAGTGTCGCAACGTCTGTGGAAAATAGCTCGACTGCACATATGTCATACTTCGTTGCGCTTATTTTGTAAAACCGATTCAATTGGGTTTTTTCAAACTTGCAAAAGCGACTGCGTTAAATCTCAAGAAGACGACATTCCATTACAAATTTTGGCCAAGCATACGTTAATCTTTAAACTTAAAAATACATTAGATTATGCGTTTCTACTGATGTATTTGCGACTATCTATATAGAAGCCCAATATTGTGAGACAACTGTTGTTTAGGTGTTTGTGAATGTATTCGTTTTCTAACAGATTACCGAATTTGTGGCTGGCTGACTGGGTTATATTAAGTCAGCCTTAGTAGGCGTTAGTGCCCAACCTAGTATGCTTACTTGCAAATTGTTGTTTATAGTGTAGGCGCTGTGAATTATAACTCTACCTTGCACTCTGTTTACAGGCAACCAGTCTAAGTTGGTCATCTACTATCGTTTAAGTAAATAAATATGAACCTACATAATGAGCCACCTGTGAAATATAAACCAACAAGTTGTCACCCATATCACGAGTAATGAGCTAAAATGATTAGAAGCACAGCTGAAAATGTCAGGATTTTACACAGAGGCAGACAAAACAAGACCCTGCCCCGTTTACACCGTATGATTAATACATACAGGATAGAGGGTCACAAATCATCGTAAGTCATCGATGTCGATGTTTTGATATTTGGACAACAACACTCACCGATACGCTTAGTAGCTAATTCTCCCGAAACGGGGCTATAATAGCAGGCGCCATTTAACATTTTGCGCCTTCTACCATATTTGTCACACGTTTCACCCGATGAGTTCCGCTAATCATTATTCACGCATACCGCTCTGTGGAACTTTGCTGATAAGTTCACTTTAAAAACGTTTACAACTAATCCAGATGTAAAATACATGCTTTTCCTTTTGTTGTTTTATTCAAAAAATGTCCACAGTGGAATGCTATTGAGAAATGTGAACTGGCCATTGAATAAAAGAGTATAAGTGTTCATAACATGCTGCATTGTTTGTGAACTAGAGCACAGCTATTGTAAAATATGACAGACGGCTTTCAGGATAATATAATCTGTGTACAGGCGCCACAGATGCCGGACTTATAGGGTTGATAGTGAATAATAGTCACTTCCGAGAGCTCATTTTGAGGATAGTTTTGTGTTTCCTCAAACAGAAAATCAAAATGCAATACCAGTCCAACTAAGCTGTCAATGAGGAGTACATTTTGTGTCGAAGAAGGACCTCGAGGAGATAGCTGCAATATTGATTAGTACATCCTGCGTGTTTATGAATTATACCAGCCATTTCTTTCAGAGACTTATTCCAAATGTTTAACAGTGATCAGAATCTGGGTTGTGAATTGATGCTTTGATTTAAAAGATGCAAATAGTTTTCCATCTCAAATTGTTTAATTACTGGCTATGAAACCATAGACATAGCTTTTTCCTAATCACTGTTTTATTGCAGGAAAACGTTAAGTAAAATGGTAACATATTAATACTCTTATCTGACTTGAAAGGCAAGCAGTGAAAAACGCCTGAGTTTCTTTTTTAGTAAAATTTTCTCTTGAAACACCTCATGTCCTGGTAGGAATTTTAACTCTTGCCTTTACTTTTGTTAAACAAATCTGCTTGGCACAAATATGTTGACCTTATACAGGAAAATAACAAACAAGCATACAAAATGCAAATAGCTTTAGTACAGTTTAGACCTTAAACAAGTCATACTGAACATAAAGCTACTATGAACACACCGAGGGAAACGTGTTCGTTTCCTCATGTAATGATATCTTATTTATATTTGTAGTGCGCAATGGAACTATGTGCTTTGTGCTTGAATGGGCCACCTAGTTGAAATGTTGTAACTATTCGATAACCACAAAATGTTGTTCTATACAAATGAACGCTTGAAATGAATGTGTTCATATTTACAAGATCAACTGCAAAATTCAGTGTTTGGTTAATCGTTTACACAACATCAAAAGTAGAGAGAACGAATTCAATGAACATAGTTGCAAGGTATTTAGATGAGACCAGAGTATGGGAAATAGATGCCCTAGAATTATAAAACAAGGGATTCACGGCGGACAATACGTTCAACACCAAATTGCCTCATGGTTGTTTCCTCAGATAAATATGTAAACAGAATGAAGGTTTTATAATCGTACTGGATGTCTCATTAGAAATTGCAAGTATCCTGGTTGCTCTGGATTTTCTTAAACGATGCAAATGTCCATTTTAGTTGTAAACTGTAAGTTTATCACTCTAGTTCCCAAAATATCATGCTAATAATGCTTACATATATTTCAATCGCTTTTTTCAATTGAGGTTTATTGCCTTTGTGTCGTTTTTCCACCAGATAATTAACAAGAGAGATGTATATTTCGTGCCCCATCGTTATCGAGATGACTTCATATTTTTAATGTATCTTATGTTCAGTTTTAATAGCTTTAATAGTGCGCAGCTATGGTTCACATGGGTGCTCGTTTCGACATAACCATGTCACTTTGCAATGTAGTGTATTCTGTACTTATCGGAATATATCACTGGTTGTCAGTTAACACCAGTAATGTTGGATGGATGGACTATTTTATGCTTGTGAAATAGGGAGTGATGTTCACCTTGAAATTAACCAAATTCCCGACTTCTCATCAGTACTCAGATATGCTTAACACTGGTAATTTCAAGACGTTTCAATCGATCATAAATTCTACGTTACAGTTTTGAGCTTTCAAAGTTGGCCATAAGTTTGTCAATATGAATACTTTTGTTGGCAACGAGCGGATGGACCAGAATTAGCATAAACGGCTGTCTGCTTCACTGACTTTGACCGTAAGAGGGATGGCATGTCTAGGACTGACTAAAACTGTCCGCGCTTTTACGAGGCAACTCTGCTGATCACTTTACTATCAAACACAAGTTTGGCAGGAGCGAATTATCATAAGTAAAGGCTGACTGACATTTAGTTGGGTATTGCTTAGGTCGCTTAATCGCCTCGAGAGGAGAAAGCGACTTTCCTATCAGCTTCGATCAACGGCCTCATAACTAGGACTTGTCTTCAAATTGGAATCACAGAAACCGATAAACTTGTCGGGCGACAGTTGGATTAGTTAGGTTGGTCACACACCCAGAGTAAATTAATTGGGCTGCACTTCTCCATATCTGTAGGGGATAGACTAGTTCAGAGCGAGGCTAAAGTATGGTCCTTTGCTTTTAGACTTGAAAGTTGGAAATATTTTTAACTGATCCTTTGAGAAAGTGTCCCTTGACCGAACGCCCTTTGTCTGTAAGATTAGACCAACTACATTTGTAAGCGGTTGAAATTTATTGGGGTCGTCTGTGCCTTGTTTCTGTAAGCCACGTCGGCCTGATTGGTCTGTGAACCTTATTTTATATCGTACTCTACTGACAGAATAAGAAAACTTTGCTTCTTAAGAAACCTGGGTTAAAAGCGTTCTATTTTTGATGCAGTTATCTAACGTTCTGTTGATGCAGATAATCACAATTCATCATCACAGGTATGTATGCTAGACGTGACCCTGCACACAGATATTTTATTGCATCAGCGTAGTATGCGCCGAAGTTTCTCAATTGCTTACAAATACTCTGTCCTTTTGTATACGATAGCATTATTTTGATATTGCCGGTAAACTAGTAAACAGCTTTACCACGTGAGGGAAGTGACTCTTATTAGATCAGGCCGGGCAAAAACACAAACTTAATGTTTGCAGTAATAACGCATGTTAAACTGGATTATTAAAGAACAAAACGCGCAGGCAATAGCTTTGATCCCAGAATCAAGACTGTCGTATTATGGAACTGAGAACTATTGAAATATCCCCAGAGAGGTTTCAGAATAAAAATGCTTTCACCCGAGTCTGCTAAATGTTTAATAGTCGTGTTATCAGTCTCGTTAAATTTGTTTGAATCACGTGTACTTTGGTGAATGTGTGTTTGGGTGTTCCAAGTGGCTCTAGGCTTGGGTGATTTATTTAACACAGCAGGAGTGAGAAACAAGGACACAATCCAGCCGGAGATTTATTGTGAGCCCCAGAGTTTAGGCTCAAGAAGGGTCGCGTAATTTTTCATTTATCCGAGAGAGATATTTATGATTTATAAACTAAAGACAAGTGTGTGTAAGCCGTTAGATGGTTTGAAAGGAGAAGTCGAGAACAGAGTCGAAAGAGAAAGGTACCTTCACATAAACGTATGTAAAACAAGAACATACTAACCAATCCACAAATGAAACCCTGTGTGATTGGTGTGTTTTGGTCGAATATCCACTTTAGCCTACACGCGTCTGTCCCCCATAGTCCGTTTTATGTACCCAAGGAAACCGGTTGAAGCTCATCGTTCGTGAATTTACTTATAAAGTGAAAATGCGTACGGAGACTCGACTATTTTAATTGTCACGAAAGTGACAATCTTACTACGTTAAAGTCCAAGTATCTTTACTATTGGGACACAGAGCTGTTGAACGCAGATATATTTGACCGTGGAATTAACATACAAAGGAAAAATAAGCGTAATTTAATGAATGATTTCTTGTCTGAGACGGAATATGAAGTTAAATATGTGGGCAAAATTGTGAGACTTCCTTGATAAGCAGGGAATGTTCTTTCTTTCAGTCTACAAGGGGACAACTTTCTAATTTTAGTTATTTCAAAACACTCAGTTAGGCTTTCTAGTAACCGATAGGATATGACAATGGAACAATGGCAGACAGAACCACGCACGTAGGCTAATTATGCTTTACAAAATGAAAACATCATTCAGCATGTTTGTCAACATGGAAACGCGAATTTGTTATTCAAAACATTAACCGACTTTGTTCACCGACCAGTACTAAAACTACTTATCAATCAGCCGTTTTGTTATATGCATTAGAAACGTTCGTACCACGTATCATTTTTCCCCTTATTGGATTTGAAGTCGTTCATGAAACTTGTTCGTAAAAATCTACTCACAATTCTAAACTAACTCAAGGTGTTCAGGATAACTACTGTCTTTTTATACTTCACTTAATCATGAAACGCTGTCTGATTTGTAACGTCCTCAATGACATACACCACAAGTGGAAGTTAATTGGAAATTTGGTCACTTAATATTTATGGATGCGAAATAATTTCTTAAAACGTCTTCGGTTTTAGTATCTTTTATGGATTTTTCAAATGGCGAATCTGAGCTAACAGACGATCAGGGAGTATGTGATTTTGACATCGCAGGAAAAAATACAAAAACGTTGAAATGCAGTATGGCATGAAATGGTTCTCTGTGCATGAAGGAACTGAACATTGGCAACCATGATAAATGTGACGTTCTGGGACCAGTACCGTAGACAGATGAGTGAATTTGTTTGTTGTCGTGTCGAGGGGGATATCCCTTATATTGATTTTCCGAATAAATAATTATTGTGTCACTCACGTTCTTGGCTCACAACACCAGTATTTGCGGTTACGATTACTTTGCCCTGCAGGGTTGTTGGGGTCATGCCTCTTGAAAACTTTTTAAAAACCTAGGCTGCGTTATAGGGCAAGACAAGTTGAAGCAACCCCAACTGATTACTCTTCGACAAAACTCCTGATCGTCGCCGTCAGCTTTTATGAACAACTTGACCTGTTAAAGAGCTTTGTTGCTGCATTACGGAGTGTTTATGAACAGTACCTTCATCAAGTGCAGTTAAACACACGATCTACTGCACGCACGTGTTCAGTAGGAGTGGTTTTGTTCTCTACCAAAGTTGTATGGAATGTTACTTATTGCGGGCCGCTTGAAGGAATTTGCAGTGGAATTTATTTCAAGAAAATGGTGTTTTAGTTGTATAGTCGGTCCACAAGAAAATGAAGTTTGTTAGCAAACGCAGGTAACTGCATATATTCTTACATGAAATACAATGTAAAAAAATTGGTGATAACGAAAGATCACAAAACAAGCTTGAAGCTTTCTACTTCATCATTGGGACCAAACAAACAAACATTGCCGTTTAACAGGAGCTCGGACCCAGTTAAGTAAATCGGTTGAAAACACACCGACAACCAGCTGAATGAATTTTTAGAGATAGTATTCATAAAGATGTTCCTGTTGAACCATTAAAATAGCTCAACAGTACGGAAATTTCTTTGATGTTTGACGCGTTGTGGACTTCATCAACTATTATGAACCCGGTTAAGCAAATCGCAATTCATGCGGACTTTAACAAAGCATTTATGTGCAATGCAGTCTTGACATGGTCGATTAGTTAGGTGATGTTGATCCTGGCCAGTGTCAATAAAAATTTTGTTCGAGTTACTAGAAGTGAACTTGATGGTGTAATGACGAAATGTCCTCCGGGAGCCACCGCCCGTCCAGCGACGGTATCCGCTGGGTCACCCAGCCACATGCGTTGCCCATATACCGTAAATTTTAGATATATCTCATTGGCCGAATTATCATATGTAAATCTTTTGTATGTATGTTTCAATGCGTTGCCCACACTAAGTAGTAACCAGACACTTTCCGTAGTGTTACACGTGTCATTATCTAAAGTGATGTTATTCTTGCTTGAAATTCCTCCTTGGCTTATTTTGCACTACCTCCTTTAATTGATTACGTTCCCGCATTGTCGGTTACTTTCCGTGCACAAAGTTCACTTGGTCGTAAGTTGTATATGTGATTAAGAATCACTCAGTTGTTTGCAGGTCTAATTTGATCCGAATAAACTCTCAACATTCCATCTTGTATCACCTGAATCTGGAAGTTCGCATCTACCCGACAAACTTTGTGTAACCGTGGACTCAAACAAATTCTGTGGTTTGGTCATTTGACTATCGAAACGATCAACGTAACCCAAAATTAATGTGGGCATAATAGCAGACGTTGCAAATTGTCATGTTCGATCTTTGAATGACTAAACTTGATAGCATAGTGTACAGCACTGACGCTCACAGCATTTTAATTCCCACTCTAACTAGTTGCATGGTGTACACAACTTGAACTTTATTAATCAGAGAAAAATTCAGACGTTATGCGACTCCAAAAGGTTTCTGTTGCCACTTTCAGGAACCTAGCGCATCAGCGTGACATTAAGGCAAATACTTGGTATGTTGAAATACTGGAATTCCAGTTCAGTAGGCAAGCTTGTGTACGTTTCACGTGTACTTCTGACTTGTTGATGCAGTTTACGTGTTGAACATAGGTTGCACCGGTGAAAGTTGACCATCAGGCGGCATTACAATCGAAAAGAGTGCTATTTATCAAATTCGAGTTTGACAGTTCGTTTGAATACATGATGCCGATCACTTGGAACCGCATAAGGAAGAGTTCTCAGATTACCAAGGACCCGGTATTCAACTGCCTACTTAGAGTTTGTTTGATACCCTTTCACTAACGCTTGTAAACTCAACAGCTACACTCACCTCAGTCGAACGGTTGGCGTATTTTCATTCCAAGACTTGTGTATGCTTCGTTCTCCTCCTGGCTATTAAAAATCTGGCCAGACCGGACCAAAACGCCTCTGTTTTCTGACCGGCTCGTAACCGTAGAACTCATCTAGGGTTAACACCTCGTTAGTTCTAGTCCCGTACTAAACAAGAAATATGCCGGTATAGCTTCTGGTGTTTCGCGTTCTTTTTTCCCATGTTTGGCAGGGTTGGCTCAGAGTGAACACGAAAAATGCATCGCTTTCTTTCACACTGTTACCCCTATGTGTACTGACTGCGTTGGGGGCTGGTCAATCACTATTGAAGGATTACATGATCTTTAATGGAACCGATTCACTCGCACAGTAACCAGTTAGCTAAATACTAGATAGTTCTGCCGAACTCAATATTTTGACTGACATTCACCAGGTCCTCCGACAAATTGAAGAAACATGGAACACAGACAAATCCAAAAGTCTGATGACGCTATCACGTAGGGTTAGACGAGAGATACAGCTGTCATTAGACAGCCAAAGTTAATCATAATAAGATTTCAAAAAGCAGGACTAATGTTTTCTTTAGATACTCACATCTTCGAACTCGAGTGGATGTTAATTAATCTTCAGGTTTAGTTTCTCTGCTTTTATAAATGAATCTTGAATATAAGTAAACGCACTTAAATTCAGTGAGACCGCATTGCCTATGGGATTGTCTTTAAATGTAAACTTAAACGTGTGTCCAGGTCGTTCCAGACTGTGAACTTAAACAATGTCTAAAACCTTATATGTCCTCAGCCTCGTTGAACATCGATGACAAGATAATACATGGAACTGTGGAAATTTTAGCGTCTTTCCATCTGGGAAAAATTTCCCACAGCTTGACAATAGACTGAAAAATTACTTTCCATCGCTTAACTAAATTACACGAGAATAAATTCAAGGGTTATTTCTATGACTGTGGGCTACGTAGTTATGAAGTTAGACTAGTTGCACTTTTCAGGGCTACACAATACCGCATGGTGAGTTTAAGTTTTGTCCTCTTTTATGATCACACTTAAAATAGGGTGAGGTGGAACCAAGAGATTACCGTGAAAACATGTAAGCTGGCGAAATCCTGACAGCCTGTAAGTCATCTGGGCGGTCAACAGCGAAATAAGGAATGTGTATATGTTTAAGGGTAAGTAGCTGTAAATGAGATCTGCATCTTTTTCCTGCCTGGTCAGCCCAGCTTACATGATTTCAACTGTTGCTGTCCACTTTTGTCCATCAGTATTGTGGAAGCGGTGTGTGTCCACATTCCTCAGTTCATGTCTGGCCTGCAACACAACTTCCAGAGGCATTTATCACGTGTGGACACAACAAAAATAATTTACCATCGGCGTGGTTATCATGACCTCATCTGTCTCCTGCTGAGTTTACGTTTTCTGTGACCCAATTTCATTTATCTGGGTTTGGGATAACCTCAGACAAATTGTGTATTCTCACTGCTTATCAAAATTTGGCAAAGACAACTAGTTCTTTCGAATTGAAACCTGTTTGAAAGTCAGATAAAACAACGCGAGGGGTCCCAAATCATCTACACTATTTCTAGGCACAAAAGCCCAAATTAGTAATGTGGGGTTCTTCTAATCACAAGAATAACCATGGGATAATAATATGCGTGGGTTGAATGTTAACGCTTGCAGGGAGTTTTATATGAAGTGGTCACCAGCCCATCAGTTAACACATGGCCATTTTTACGATTATCCATCCGAAGGGAATTGCATCAATACCGAAATTTCAGAACACCATATTTTCGAAAGTCCCAGGGTATGACATTTTCAAGTCCGAACATAAATTTGCAGCATTCACCAGAAATTCAAATTCTAAATAAGGGAAGAAATTGCTACTTAATGACGGTTTGCAAAATTCACTTCAGGAGACATTATCTTAATACTCGGGCCCGTGGGATCCATGATGGTTGTCGGATTGTGGAGTCTAAATCATGCATAAGCTAATATTGCACCACACTTCGGCAAAGTAGTTAGCGGAACGACTTGAAACTGTTCGCCAACAGCTGTGTACTCAGCCTACGAGACACGTTCGATTTTGTTATCAAAATGGAGAATATGTATGGTATTAACCGGTACAGGTTTTTACCAAACATCAGACTGTTGTTCACAAATGTGCGTTTGGTGGTATCCGTAAATTTTACTTGTGAACAAATTGACCAGTCGAATGTTCATTTATGCATACCCACGGCTATGCTGAAATATGCATTCAGCATGTTCTCTCAATGGTTTTGTTCGAATCCAACGCAAACTGACAGGTTCGCACTATAGTCTTGAGCGGCCTGTTAATATCAGGCATTTTTGTGAACTAACCATTGCGTCAACAACTAGGCTAGATTATTGAAAATATGTGCCGTTATCTGTAGTGTACAGATCAAACGTTACCCACCCGTACAAGCAGAAACATTCTACCGCCACGTTTATTTCTGAAAAACCGTCAAATAATCGTTTTGTTTTCTAGATATAAACCTGACGAAGCGGTCAGGAATGATTTATAACGCTCTGTTTACGGTGGATCGCAATGTATAAGGAAATACGCGAATTTTGGTAGTCATGTCTGTGAAGCAAAAGTGAAACCTCATCGGGATGATTTATGACCCTCAACTTGGTGTTAACTACGCCACAAGTTCCGGTTCTCAGAGTGAAGAGGCTCTGTTCATCTGCCTTCCAATTGCAAGTGACATTATAGGAGACACTCAGTCGTGGGCTTTGTGAGACATTTAGACAAACATTCTTTGTTGGCAACGCTGCGAATTTGATTAATCATTGAGCTTAAAGGACAAGCTTCATGTCCAGACTCCTGTACTACGTCACCTGCTGTTATCCAACAATCGCAGGGGACGCACAACTAGGCGTTTTCTCAAACGGTTGCAATAACATCATCTGATGCGGTTTAGGGTTATTTGAACCGAATCCTTTCTGAACGCAATCGTCGTACATCTAAACGATGCCGATCACCGGATTTACCTAACTCAGGCTTTCTATGTAGTCTACAGAATTCCCGTCATCCGTTTCACAGTGATCACAAAAAGGAATACTGTTCATCGTTTACTCGATCGCTACGTTATTTCGCAGTCCGATTCTCTATTCGCACAATGAATTATTGCAAGCTATGCATTCACCCTAGACACACACCAGTCACACGACCAGTCTGCGTTCCTGCCCAAACTCCGATCTGTAACCATGATGATCTGTAACCATGATGTGGTTAGAACTCAAATTCATCCATCATCAACATTAGTGATTCGCCTTTTGACTGGCGAGATTACGGGTTCTTAGAAGTTTGTAAAGCTTAAAATGATTACTTGAAGTTTTGCTTAACGCGTGTCCTCCGTTTAAGTGTTGTTATATTATTATTTTAATAGACTGACAACCTACTGACACATCATTATTCGTTGTCGACACGCATGGCCAGGTTAGTGCATCAGGAAGGGATAGGCAGAAATAAACCTCAGCAACTGAAATCAGCTCACTGCTAAGAACAGCGGTGACACGGGCAGTAGGTTCCTTATTAGGGCTAGTCTAATACGAGTGGATATAACATCAGCTTTAAAAATTCCTCTGGTCTGATCACCTGGAGTGGGCGTAATTGCTAGGTAAATATTACTTGTGAATCTGTTGTTTCAGACTTCCCGAGTGCTTGTAACCATGACGTACGAACTTGGCAAATGATCAACTTTACCCCCCAAGGAAACGACAAGAGGACGACAGTAACTTGCTACTCTGACGTGATGAAGACACGAGGATAATTTTATCGGGTAAACAAGCCTACACGAACAGACTTAATGGCGTATTGATGGATCCGACCATATTTTGGAAAGTTGTGGCAGAGAAAGACAGGACAGTTGTTGTTGGGAGATATTGCTAACCTTCTAAAATTTGAGATACAAAATTGATTAATTGTTGGATCATTATTCGATTGGAGGCGGCCAACCGACTCAGCTAAACACCCGAATATAGACAAGACGAATTCGCCACATAATACACTGGCGCAATTATTGACCAAACCCTCTGAGTAATTCCTTCATAGGTTAGCTTGACAAAGCCGCGATGATACACATCATTTCATGAGAGCTATGGAAGATCAGAAAGTTGTTGATAAAAAGCTGTTAAAATCGGGCTATAGCTCAACTTTTACACAAGTACAACCCAGAAAAACTGCTGACCTTTCAATTGAGTAAGTTCGCTTGAATGATACGTTTCATGAGTTGTCGGGCAATTTCCCATCTGTTGACGTGAACGCTGGGTAGGAAATATCGGTACAGGAAAATGTGGCATTCAACAAAAAGGGTCACACTGAACTTGTCGCTGGGTTCATTGCTAGCTGACATATCCTTCGGGGCGGTTGAAAAGCACGACTTACGAGAGTGTGCAAAATGAATTCAAATCGTAATTTGTGTCTTCTGACTATTCTATTCAAATGGTCAAAAGGGACTCAATGTTTCAAAACTTATTCTGTTGTGGTTGGCAGAAATGATGCTATTTCCCTATTATTTTTAACGAACGGAGTCATTATGAATCCGAAGTTCAAGGCAATAACATAGCACGATTGAAAATTAAACTCTTCTGGTGTTACGCTGATGAAACGCCTAGATGGATTAGATTAACGAGGTTTTCAGAGGAAGCAGGCGTGGAACGGTCAGTCTATCCGTTTTTACATGTTTGTGGGATTGAAGCAGAAACGGAACTTATTTCAATGTCTTGAACACTAAACAGATGAAATTTAACTAACGACATGCCAGGTGGCGGGCTGTAGCTTTCTTTGAAATGATTCATCCTAGTGAACACGTTGATAAAATCATGGAATGGAATTGCAAGACTGAACGTCTTCTGTCCTACTGTAATTGGTCTGTATGAACCACAAAATGCCACCAAACCCTCAAATGTACTGGTGAATAGAAAGATCGAAGTAGCCACGCGGACATTTTAAGTTGCGCAGCCAAGCCAAAAACGCTCTTCTGGCTCATTTTTTTGGTGTCCTTCATTGTAGTATCATTTTATATCAACCACTCTTATTCTCATATGAAGCAAGTTACATGGGTTGCAGATTAAGCTACCCGTCGGAGGAACAAGTGAACGCTATCCTGCGTGACTGATGATAGGACAGCATCCAAATATCTCCTAGAAAACTTCGACTTACTTGGTTGGCTGAGACACAATCAGCGTGAATGATCCAATTAAACCGGACGATTGGGCTTCACATGCATGCCTACGTATATAAAATGTGCATTGTTTCATTTTGGCCGCTGCAGACCTTACTGGAACTTAGTTGCAATGCCCTCATCTCTGTACACAGAAGTGGTTCAATCACTCCATTTATCAAGCCCTTTCGTTGTTAGGTTAGGTATCGCGGTTCTTCAAAAGACATATTCTCAATGTACGATAGTGTTCACAATGTCCGCATCTTAATAGCATAGTGTTCTGTAGGATATTCATAAAAAGCAGTGTAACTTGGTTACACAATCGCACAGCTACATGGCAATCGACGAAATGCGGTTCTGAGAGGAGATTAGATGAACCGAAGCACAAACATAGTAAGGTTGCATGTAACGTCGGTGATAAGACAGTAAGTAGTAATATGGGGCGTTTCAAGCAAGTAACTTAACTAGTGCATTGGAAAATTCAACGAATGCCACCCAGTTTCTGAAATCTATGATTTACCACATCCTTGTCTGAACTCCATGGTTTGATGTTAAAAGAAATCTCTTGTGAAGCACGGAAAGTTAAGTAGTGTGTGATTTACGGTTTCTCGCCCGATGATGCTACATTTCATTAGTTGTATCTTTAATCTAGGCACTATGATTTTTTCTCTAGCATTTCAATTGTGAAAGCATTTCAGTTTTGACCCCATGGAATGTTTCATTTGAAGGAACGGTGACAATTGGTTATGGATATTCGTCGACCGCTAGGGCCATTCAACCCTTGACTCGTCTCGGCCACCTGCAGTGAGTCAACGTCACCTTCTTGTTCTTCAGGTGTTTATCGGACTGAATATTTATATTTAAAATGTTTCGTCATCAGATGGAATAAGTTAATCGGTGCGCAATAGTTTGGACATATCGGATAGCTTTCATCCAGGAGATCACAGAAACCTGAATGTACTTGGACGGTAGTGATCTGCAAATCAGACAAAGCATCATGCCTAAGTTGTTTAGAGCAAGACATTTCAAACCGACCTCGAGTCACAAGGAATTGACGTCGTTACTTCTGAAGATGGATGGGACATTTTGTTTCAAAACGCAATTATACTGATGTGGTTGCGCCTCATAATACCTGGATATATGCCTAGGTAATATCTTTAACAATAAGAGAACGTACACAATTTTGTAACGACAAATTCAACACTTTCAGTTTTAGCCCTTGAATGATTGCCCAGGAAATATATATCTAGAAAGCTGAAGACAATCGCAAATCTACCGAGCCTCTTTAACAAGGCGGTTTGACAAAAGTGGTGTTCAAAAGACTTTTCCCGATGTACATAGATGGCACTATGTGTATTAACGGATCTCGCCGTGGATCATATGAATTAACCCTCTGAACTTCTGTTCCCAGCACTATTGTAAAAAGCGGTGTACCAACTGGTTGAAAATATACTGTTTTCTCAAAAACTTAGAACGCAGTAGACTTTGGAATGTAGTATTCTCTTATACAAAATGAATAATAACCCACTTTATTCTCGTTTATGCGGATGGACACAGCCTATCTCGGATTACCAGTTTTCACTGCATATCACCGCTGTGACCTGAAATTAAGTTAACAACGATTCACAAGGTTTACTGTCAAACTGACGCCCCGTGCGATGGAAGCAAACAATATTGCAGTTACATACAGGTTCGCCAGTCACCAGATATGCTCAAACGACTGGTAGTTACGCGGACAAGATCACTGACTCGAAAGGTGCTTTCCGGTGTTTCCCATTGGTGGAAACTGTAGGAAAATCGGGCGTAAGAAACTGTAGTTGACTTATTCCAATTACTTTATTCTGATATCCATAAATATATTCCTGCAGTTTCAACCAAGCGCTGTTCGAAACTCATATTGCACGCACTTCGTCCTAGGTTGGTTCAGGTACTCCATCATAGCACCGTTTTTTGCAAAGCGGCGTTTCCATTGCTGAATTATTTAGTGCACTAAACTGACGGTCATTATTACTCAGTTTTGAGAGTGCTCAGTCACAAGAGTATCTGGGACTCTTGTACGATGATTACCATCATAATTTTCAATTCCATTTCTTTACATATACTTTTGTTATGGAATATGGGTTCGTCAAAAGTTAAGAACTCATATATTGTGGTAAAGAATGCTTATAATTAATTTGATGTAACTTGAGTGTTAACATGTTTGTGACTGTGACAATGGATGTTTTTTCCGCCAAACAAAATTATCCGGATGCATTCACCTTCAAGTTAAGTCGTCATTAAATGTTGTTGCACACAATGATAGTTGAGGTTACAGCTTTCCATACGTACGACAACTTCAGCAAAGAAAAACACTGAATCAAGTGTGCCTAGTTCATAACATTTTTAGTACAACCGTGAAATTCAAGTGCAGGTTAAGAAAGTCTGTTGGAGTGACTAGCATCTGTGCAAGATGTCTGTCGATTTGGTTTTGAGGTTAGTTCAAGACTGAGAAGTTTGAGTTCGTTCAAACGTCGTGTTAAACGTTTAATAAAGGCAGAATATTCGGACGGGGTACGTGCAAACAAATTTTTTACTTAAGCATATAGTGAATGATGTAAAAACAAACAGAGGTCCGAAAAAAACGAGTCGTTTAGGTCTGATATGATTTTTGCCGGAAATTGTTTACGTGATGAGTGAGTTGTGACAAACATAAACACAACTTATACACCAGTCGCCTATATGCTCTTTCTCTCTGAAAGAATCATCCGTTGGGAGTTCAGAACGGCGCATTCATTAAACCTTTGCAAAAATGATATTTCCGGAGTTCCATTTTAATTGCTTTATTGTGGATAAAGTTCACTGGACGAACTTCAGAAAGTTTTGCCTAGTTACGTTACCTCAGGCATTTTGAAAAACGTTGAACTGGTCAAATGTGACCTCTCTAGAGATTAAAAGCTAAACCAAAAAAGGAAATATGCCCGAACTGTTTACCGATGAGTATATTTTGACAAAAATGCATTTGCGCGTTTATAGATAGGGCGCTTTGCTGTGAATATGGAAACTTCAAATTTCAGCTAGCAAGTTAACTGGGCGACAAAATCTGGAAGGGATGATCATCGATGTAGCGAACGGTGTAGCGAAGAAGCTCGTTTCCAGTTGATCATCACCAGGCAAAATAAATAACGATTATATGAAGCATTGTTTAGAGGACAAAACGAAAAAAGGCAGCAAGTCCTACTTAAGTCAACCACGTTATGGATACATATGAAAAAATCCTTTTGATGCGGTTACGTCAAAACTATGACGCAACTGGCGTCTGGATCAAAAGCTGAGTCACCAAGGCAAGTACCAGGGAACTTGTGACACATCTTGCGGAGTCGCAGCATACAATCAACCCGGCCGCTTCGTTAAGTTCGATTTATGGAGTCAAGGGCAGTCAGACAGAAATCGTATGAAGCAGAATTTCGACCACAGCTGAGGCGATCTGAAACCGATAAGATAACCCATTGTTGTGCGCGAAGAAGCGCTTGGTTCAGGTTTTGTTTTTAACATGGTCTACCACTATATCATGGTCGATCAAGCTGCAGCGGTTCTCATTGCATCACAGTTGTGACGTAACTGCATCAAAAGATTGTTTCTTTATGTACCTATGACGTGTCTGTCTCAGGTTGAACTTGTCACTTTTTCGTTTCACCCTCTCAACATTGTTTCACGTAAATGTTATTTATTTAGCCTTATGGTGAATGGCCATAAAGAAGCTTGTACGTTACACCAATTTTTCTAGAGAAAGTGGTGAGAGAGAAGCCTTGTATGTATTACGGCCACATTGCTCTCAGTAAGTTCCTGTATTATTTGTTTATACACTAGTCCCTGAGAGCGTTATGACGGTCTAACATTCGTTGACACGGCTGAAACGCATCTTGAAAGAAATAGGCACATTTTTGTAGACGGTTGATCCCACTGACCACCAGCAAATTGGTGAACAGTCGTTTCGACATACTTGGGTCTCACCGGCACCAGGCACGCCGGAGAATCTAACGCACGACCCATAAATAATGGCAAATTTTAGTCCAATCACCTATTTACTGGACCACGAGAACACGGTCAATCAGGTAAGATATTTCCAGTATCAGTGTGTTCTGTGCTGGCGGATGCTGAATGTGAAATGCCAAACCATCATTGGTTCGATTCTGGCGAGTCAACTGGACAAGACAAGCCTTGTTCTTAAATAGTCAGTCAAAGATGCTTGTATGTTGGCAAATATCTCTTGATTTCAACAGCTTGGCTTTCTCTAAGTCAAGATTTTAGAAGTTTTCTAAGTTAACTCCCGTTATTTGTGAGGTCTTTGATCACAGGCAGGTTGACATTCTTTCTCGCATTAGGTGACAAATCAGGGAACCATTTATGACACACATCTTTGTAGTCGTGTTGCCAGTCGTGTGCCTGCATGGAAAGTTAGCCTGCCGGATTCCACGATATTCAGCGACTGGAAAATGAAGAATTTGGTTTGCTGCGTAACACTCAAACGTTTGTTGCAGCCTTTACCTAATGATTTGATAAAAATAGACAGTTGCCCTCTGACTCTGCAGTTAATACGTGCATCAGTTCAACAAGTGATACACACATCGTGAATTTTAGTCGGATTGGAAAATGGGGGGGCATTTTCTCATGTGGTTCGGACCGTTTTCGTTCGTTAGTTACAAAGACATTTAACTTTTTACTTATTTTGGTCATCTCTACTAGCCGATTTAAACCTGTATTATGTGTACAAAAACAATTATTTATAAACATTTGGCTGCCGTGGACCTATGTTATAATATGTATCATTCAGTTCACATGATATTATGTTTTTGTAGTTCGTTTCTTTGTCCATACCCCCCATCTCCAAGTTCTATGGATGGTAAACTGAAAAACTTCTGTTAGTGGTTACTTGGTACTGCCGAACCAATATGAGATGCCAGCATCTATCACAGTTCGTCTTTCAACTATTTGGTTAAAATTTTTTCCACGTTTGAAGTTACTATACTAGTAGTAACGTTAAAAGTATTTAGCAGTGTAGATGTAAAAATGCGCCTGTGCTATGTTACCTTAAAATTACTGAAATAAACTTAGCATGTAGTGTTCTGTACAAAACTGTCTGATGTAGTTCTGTTCCTCGAAAACGCTTCATACCATGTTTGCACATTTTCTCGTAGTTTGAATTGTTGCATATTCGCAAAAGAGCAAAATCATAATTCTCCAAACATGTTTGGAATGTTTAACATTTTCCAACGCAAGACAAATCTGCATATTACACACCGCATTTTTGAAAAATAGTTTTCATGATTCTGTCATTTTGCCGCTAACTGACATTATGCTTTTACGACCTGGAAGTGTACTTTGTAGTTTGGAACAAAATCCAGACGGAAAACATCAACTAATCTTAGTCCAGTCTATGAATAAAGGTTAGATTTGATTATCACGGGTGTTTAAGCCAGAAGTTAGAAGCGTCTTTGTTCACCTGTTTCGGGAATATGGACACTGAGTGTGTATATCATAGAATAGTGATCAATCAGGTCTTTTCATTAATCTGTTAGACATTTTGTGCAGCTTACCGAAGGGTGCAATTTGCCGTTGGAACAGAATTCAAAAGGAAAATTCTCAATCATTCCATCGGAATTGTGTAACACACTCATATTATTGCTCCGACAGTGACTAGCGAACTGCTGTGGGTGATATCTTTATAACTAAAAATGTCTGAAGACGGCAAGTATTGCAGGATTTCGCTAATTTTGCCGCATATTCAGAACAGTGAAATCAACTAGGGTTTTTCCGTTGAAACTTCAAGTTACAACCTTCATAGCAATTGCACTCTGTATTATTTGTCCGAAAAATCGGTGCCGCGTTTCACCCCCATGAGAGGTATAACGCTGAAACATTATCGCATTCAGATAACGCATTTCGAAGTGGGTTAGCCGAAAGGGTTATCTGAATGCGAAGGCTGCGATCGAATATGTATGTTTAATTCTGAAATAAGCTAGATCCCTGAATCTTCAGTACTGATTCAAACCATGCTCAGTTGGTTCGATGGAGACAGTAACTTCAGTCTGACTGAGTAGTCCTGATCACCGGGTTACTGATTGGATAGAACAGAGTTATTCTACCCATTCTCCTTTCGAAATAATTCGGCAAGCTGAGCACCACTCAAACAAGGTTGCGGTTGAGCGTTTGGATTTGATTATTCGGTTATGTCTATTGTGAGGTTTCTGGCGTTGTGGTTAACACGCTAGTCTCAAAACACGAGGGTCAGAGTGCAAACTGTGATCCGGACGAGGATATGCACTACTGATGAGCTCTAATGAAAGCGAAGCTCGAGTCTAATGTTCCCTCTTGAAGTGGGCTAGCCGAGTGACTTATCTGAATGCGAGGGCTATGATCAAGTGTTTGTGATGTTCAATTTTGAAATGACCTAATTTCTCGAACCTTCACTACTGAAACATTTCCGTCATTCTGGGAATGCATAACATTACAATGAATACTGGATGAACGTGAAAAAATGCTAATCATATACGACAATAAGGCTTTAGGTAGGACCGATAAAGTGTGGTCGTTCGCAACCGTGTGTTGTCAGTAAGAACTAACCTTTTGTAGTTAACTGCTCTAGAGTATCACAAACGAAGTTTCCATGGATGCAATTGAATCTTCTTTGCATTTGTAGGTTTTATTTTTGATACGATGTTTGTGCTGGGGCCGTTGCATTTCTGTGACTTCAGCAAGGTAACAATCGTGGTTAATTCATATTATGACAATGACCTCGAAATGTATTCTGTTTATTTAATTCATAATAGCAGTTTTTAAATAATTTGGGTCAGGCAGACAGTTCATCCTATTAAGTCCGCATTCCAACTGCTCAGTTAGTAACAGTCAAACCGATTCACAGACAGTGTGGTCATGATAGAAGTTGAAAGTATGTTTTTGTGTACAAACAAAACTGTGCGCATTGGAGACTTCTTTTGTTCGTTAGGAAGGCGATTCTTTCTTTTTCGGATGGACTGAAATGCCGATGAAATTTTGTTCACTTAAAAAACATAGGATTATATATTAAAAATTCTGCTTCCAATGCAGTTGGCTATTGTTATCATGGGACATGCTATGTCACTACCCCTTCAAATACCATTTGGACAGAATGTTCGCCATGTTCCATATTGTCTGTAACCTTTCTCTTGCTTCTCATGACGCTCCCGGTTACCATAACTTGAACAATTATCTCTGTATATTGACTGCTTGACATCGTTCAGTAAAAAACAGTCTGACTATAACTTGACATGAACACATGTTTAGCATTATTTTCATTTGTAACAATCTCCATAGTTTCAGAACAAAATGCACATGAAGTCTTTTGAATACAATTGAGAAAATGGGAAAAATAGTTGCAGTCATATAAAGATGAACCCAGCACCAGAAAAGGCGTATTTAGATGTAGTTTGCATGCATAAAGGAACTCACTTTCTTTCGAATGACACACTGTTAATAGTGTTTACTCGGAGGTTATCTGGTTCATTTTAAAATACTAATTTGCTACTGACCGACGTAGGTGAAAATAGTGACATATTGTGACGTGTAACACTACAGTCAACTATACAATTCGTTGATAATATCAAAGCTGTCATAAGTTTACGACAATTGTTTGTTGATGTAAGTCTGTTTACTAATCCTGTGGCATTCGTGATTTGCTCTTTGTTTATAAACTCAATCCGTACGCTACCTTTCCGAGTATAACCACATTATTCGTACAAACGTGAGTAGATTTTTGAAACGCTCCCAGTTGATTAGTTTCTGTCTGGAAATACACTGATACCTAAGATGTTGTTTAATGTGATTTAAATGTGTGGCTTTTTCAATCCCTTATTCATTATTGTTTTCAACTGTCCACAACTGAGAACAATAGTGGTATTACATTTAGAAACTCGCAGTAATTCCTCGTCGTTAGAGGCATCCATATTCAGCTTGTGTACGTGTCTATAAAAGTCAAACCTTTTCACCTGTTGTTACAGTGAATGGGACATCTTGAACTGCGGGCAAAATTAAATACACGTGTGCCATTCGGTAAACATTTGTCACATATTGTGTTTTTGCCGAAAGTTACAAATATAGTAATTTCCAGATAAAAATCTCAAGTTTTTTCGCGAATTTTGCACATGTCATTACCAAATACAACAGTTACTTACTACGGTACACAGGTATATGAAAAAGTAGAATCACACTGTCAGCAACTGCCTCATAAAACTGTGGTCTGCTTATTCCTACTGGAGATATAAGGTTAGAGTCCGCCATATCTGGCCAGTGAAAACTGTCAAAACTGTTTTGGATAAATACGCTGTTGTGAAAATATCGCAGCAGGTTTTCTTTGAATTTGCAAAAACTGGTACGGATATTTTTTTCAAGTGCTGTATCACGTTATTCTCTGATGAATATTTGTTTACACCCATGGTTGCGATATGACATTTTATTTCTGTGTACTATAAGCAATATCTGATTAGTTTACTTAAGATACAATTCATTTTGTTAGGGCTTGGGTTTTCTTACATGTGTTTGGAAATGGAATCCATTGTGTTTGTAATTTATGATCCTCGATGGGATTTCAACTAAGTATATGTTATACATTCCAAGCTTTAGAAAATTATCTGATCGTGTTACACAGTCCATACCCATTTGTTATTAGCAGTTTCATTAGTTGATCAGAATCAAGTAGCCCATAGCAGCCGATCAGAAAGGTCACCATTCTGGAAAAGCATACATATAGTTGTTCGTTAAAAGATCATAAAGCCGTAATTATAGCTCGTCTGAAATGGAATGTAATAATTAATAAACTGAATGAACAACAAACCGTGCGCAGAGTTGTACTTGTTTAGGCCCAGTCGCTTAATGCGGTTGGGCGTTTCTCACAAGCTTTGGTCCTCATTTTCAGCAAACACATCTTGCACTAGTGTGTGCTAAGCGTTATTTCATAACCTGATCTATTCAATCGCTCACTGTTGGAAATGGTTATTTACTTCTATTCATGTTGTTTTCATGTATACTCTGGTTGTTGAGAAATCTTCCGTACTTAGTTCACATTCTGGTTGGCTGTGCAATGCCTCCGTTGTTTCCTAGTAGTTTTGTTAAGGCTTTTTCCTTGACTTATACCTAAAATTATTGTTGATACTGATGGTCTAGACTTTGTATAAACCCTGTGTTAGTTCCTTAACGTAATAGTCTTTTTCTATCTTTATCGGTTATATGAGGCATTCAAAGCGTTGCTTGTTATTGTCCCATCCCATTCTCCACTCATTCGGGCAGTCATCAAGAAGTAAAAAACAAATGAACTGATTGTGGTTGCATTATCACAGTAGTTATAATACTTTTTTTTTATGACAGTGTGTAATGCGACTCCCACCGACTTATGCAAACCTGCTGAAATTATTTTGCCTTAGCTCATATACCTCAACGTAAAGCTGCCCAGAGATTTCGCCAGATCACTCTCTCGCTTTCGCTGCTTACAAACATCGTTGACTATAAAAATGGTTACAAAGCATTTTTTTACTGTATATGTTTGTACGCTGCAATAACAAACAATCTTGAGAGCACTTTTGAGATGCTCCAGTGAATGGAAGCTAACAAGCCACATGACGTCTTTTCACAGCGCTTTCGTGATATAACTGCAATGCCGTTTTCCAGCAGTTATGACGTACATTGTTTTTGCAAATTGTCTAAGAAAGCAAGCCGTAACTTTCTCTTCTCTTGTCCTAACTGTACATCATGAGTAATATATCACCAACTTGGCTTCGTTGTATATTAGCTGCAATCTGCTGACAATTCACAAACGACAACTATTTTGCATCCCTGTTTTAAAAAGAACATTTCTCTATCTTGCTCGTTAACTTTCAGGTTTTTACTCACAACGGTGCCAGTGATCAGTTTTCTATCGTGATCTAATCTGATTAGTTCTCAAATCTGTACGACCCGCTGAATACCTATATCGTCCGTGTTTCTAATGAACAAATCATTGTTGAAAGGTTAACGCGTACTACTTCGAACGGATTAGCAGTCTCCCCATCTAATAAGCCAACGTCTGTGATTAAAACCGGAACGTTAGAGTTTTTCAACAAGTTTTGTTTGCTAGTCTGTTAAATAACGTCGTTGTTTATTCCGCTTTTTTCTGTAATTCTGACTGTATAGATAAATACTTTCTATACTCACCACATGTACCGACGTAATTGCCATCCATTTTACACGTATGCTTTGTCCTCTAACCGCAGTATACCACTCTCTGAAACATCAGAGCTGTTGCAGGTTTTAGTAGTATGCAAGGAATTGGATTAAGATCTAATGCGCTCAAACGGGAAGCGGGATATCTGATAAACTTCATTTTGACTTATCGCATGGTGTTTGGAAATATTCTACACTGCCGTTGTGAATGTCTATGCCATGTTAATGTTTTCATCTTTTCCAAGCTGCTGGTTCTCAGTAACAAGTTGTTCCCTGTTTGAGTGTAGGACCCATGAGGAAGTTAACAATCACGCCATGGTCTGAAACGTTACACAGAATCACCGCTGCCTCATTTGTTCTGGGTTTGTTAAAAAACAAAATGTAATTTATGTAGGATTTTGATGTCGCTGTCTTAAGTGTAAGAGTGACTGATTTAACATCACAGACTTTCACACGAACACAAATTAGTTGTTTCATTCGGGTATGAGGGAATTAACATATAATTTACTTTTATGAATGGCCTCCAAGGGCAAATTGTTTTGGTTTGGTTAGTTACATTTTTTAAATCTGGTCCTACAACTAGGATCTATCTCTCTGTCAGCTACCACCGCACTCACACTCTATTAAGGAAGCTAACCGCTTATACTGTGGTTACTTGTATTTTCATGTTATAGAAGGATACGTCCGGACGTGCTCATTAAGGTTAGCGGTTTATGTGAGTCGATTATTCCTTCACTTTTATGTGCGTCAGTTTGCCAACAAGAACAGTCAGTATTGTCTACGAGAAACATACCAGGTTGGAATAGTTCGTTCGATTGGAACATATGTGATCAACTGTAGGTGAAGTGTGATTCACGACTACACCAAGGTGAACGTTAATACTCATGAATTAAACAAAAAATTGAAGTCAGTACCCATAATTTTGCTTTTCAGTCCTCATTGATTAACTTCGGTTGTAGTTATTATCTAGTTGCAAGACGGTTTATTAATCGGAATAGTGCTGTCAAACAACTGGAACTAGATTGCGTGCAGCAAATCACGCTCAATGGAGCCATAACATGATTTACCAGAAACACGAACAAAGAAGTTCATATTCAGAATCTAGCAAAAACGAACCTTATAGCCGAGCTCTTACAAGCACAGTACCTGCAATCGTTTATCACAAATGAATACTTGAATGAGAGTGGAAGAATTACATTATGGGTTATTCTACGTCAACGATCAGTACGCACTAATGGCGGTTTTCGTTTGCTTCTACTTCCATGATTAAACAGTCTGTTCAGAAAAATTAAGATTCATTAAACACTGTCGTTTCCCATGCAAACCGAACATGATATGTTGTTTGAGTGGCAGATATGTTTTACAGTTTCCGCAAATGAACCAGTTTTCCTTCCAAGTCGCGTACAGAATTTTAAGATCTCTCCAGATTTTCAAGATATCGACATATATATGTCTTTTTGTTAATATTATTGACCTACACAAAATTATGGAGGCTGAAGTGGTGTGAAATTACTGACAAATTATCAGATGAGTTGTCCTATAAAAGAAAGCTACAACCTAATTCAACTACATATGTCTGGCGAGTTTATCACGCGGAAGTTCAATAATTAAGTCTGACTGTTTTCCAAAGTAGATTTAGTTAAATGGTGAGTTCACATCGCAAATGGTGTGATGTTTGAAATTTCATCCCATTGGAAAGTGTTTTTAATTTTTCTGCATGTTTCGCCGAAACAAGCTTATTCATCTGAGCGATTAATTTTTCCATAAGTATTGACACAATTATTCAACCGTATAAAAGTATCATTGTCTCCCGTCAACTTTCTTGTAAGTGTGTAATGTTTGAGAATTTTTACGAAAGGCAAGCTGCAAAGTTGATGGGTTTCAATGTTGATGAACAAAACAGTCTATGGGAAACACATTTTTGATTGTTCAACGCACGGGATTCTGCAGAAGGAAAATAGTTTTAAGAGAAGACAAATATCGAGGATTGTATTGCCTGATTCTCATGTATATATACAAATACCTGCTTTGGAGGTCACGAGTTGGAGTTTCCCACTTCTCGAAGTTTGATTCATATTTCAAACATTGGGCTATTATGGTTGTAGATATGATAAAGATACCAGGTGTTTGGTAATCCTTAGTTGAACACTTTGTTACTAGCGTTCAGCCTGATTCTTGTTCGAGACTTCCCTGGAGAAATTCCAATTGCAGATTTCACAAAACTTAAATTCTAGAAGTCTCCATTACTTCGTTACCTCCGTGAGTAAATATCAAATTATTGAGAACGTAGACGTAAGCTTGTTTTAGAGTTACTGTGAAATCGAGCCAACTTTCAACTGAAACCGGCTTATAACGTTAACTGCATGGTGTTTTAAAACAGTTGCACTTTACTAGAAATGGATAACGCTTAACTAGTTGACTACACCAGACCTCCGGTTTCGGTCACAATATCATTCGACGTAGTATACTGCCTACTTCAGTCTCTTTATTTCTGTAGCCACTGCAAACGCTTCATTTAAAAGAAGTTAAATACTTCATTAAAATCCTGCAAAACCTTCTGTTGGATGGTAACAATAATAATGTACGGTTTGGTTTCCAGTAACCCATTCACTTTTGAAACAAAGCAAAACCTCCCTTAAAATTAAACAAAGCTTGTCATTGTGTTAGCTACCGGTGTAAGAGCGATACGGAATGACGTTACGTGAATCCGTGTAAACACACCTACCTGATGTTCATGATTTGATCAGCTTCTTTTTGCGCTTCTTATTAGGTCGTTACAAATCTCTATTTGTCAGAATGAGCTTGGCCTAACTCTCAAAATAGTATGACCAAAAGTAGTTCAAGCTGACAACCTCAATCACCAAAACAGCAAAAGTTTGACTATGATGATGCAGGAAATATGTCATCTGATAGCATTGTTTTCGTCTAGCTCAGCAGCAGTTTGACGGGCCTCAGTAACCTGACTCAGTTGATTTTCCCGCTAAAGTTTCATAAGCACTTACTAACATTGCCCCATCAGTTACTGTCTAATGATCCCCTCATCACAGTGCTAAGGCTTGGATAGAAAGCTCATTCCAGTGAGTGTGGTGAAGACTATTGGTAGCATCAGCCTATTAAAATATTTCAAAATGGAACACCACAAACACTCGATCACAGCCCTCGCATTCAGATAAGCCATTCGGCTAGCCCACTTCAAGAGGGGACATTAGACTCGAGCTTCGATTTCATTAGGGCTCATCAGTAGTGTATATCCTCGTCCGGATCACAGTTTGCACTCTGACCCCCGTGCTTGTAAAACTAGCGTGTTAACCACAACGCCAGAAACCTCACAATAGACATGACTAAATAATCAAATCCAAACGCTCAACCACAATCTTGTATGAGTAGTGTTCAGCTTGCCAGATTATTCTGAAAGGAGAATGGATAGAATAACTCTGTTCTATCCAATCAGTAACCCGGTGATCAGAACTACTCAGTCAGACTGAAGTTACTGTCTCCATCGAACCAACTGAGCATGGTTTGAATCAGTAGATTGATGATATTGCTCGCTAGTACAATATCGACTGAACCTGATGGACCCACCAAATATTTCCAAATTTTTATGTTATCTTGAACGCTGTTTTAACCTGCCAAGCTTGAAGAACAGTATAAGTTCTGAAAGGCTGTGCGCTCCAAGAAGCATTCAAATGATACGGTCTAAACTGTATTTTCCCAAACAATGTATTCACACTTAGATTACACGTCACAATGAGTGACACTGGCACGTAGAATGTGCATACCTTACAAGTAGGTTTATGCGTTTTCCAATTGATTTTCCAATTATAAACAAACGTGTATGCCTATCAGAAAATTTGTTTATCCACTTTCGCGTGTCAGACAAACAAAATATCAAACACATTAAACACAAATGAAGCGTAATGCAGCAATGTAACTGAAGCGTGAAACAGCCGACAGAAGATTAGTTTTTATAAAGTACTTACCAAGATAGGTTTTGGGAACTTGATCACCGTATCCGACCGTCGTCATGGTTACGATAGCCCACCACAATCCAACTGGAATTGATGCGAAATCGTTTTCCGGGCTTGGTTGAAATCTTTCTGCATGATACATCAATGCAGCAAATATGACGATGAAAACCATTAGGAAGAACACCAACAGCACAAGTTCTTTCAGACTTGCTCGGAATGTGTGTATAAGAATTTTCAACCCAGCAATATGTCTGGTAAGTTTGAATAACCGCATGATTCGAATGATTGAGAAAAATTCCAGTGCCTCGTAACCTCCATCGTCTGAAGTAATCAGCGTGATCACACAATCAACGTAGAACGAAATCAAAGCTAATAGATCGATTATATTCACGGGGGATTTGATAAATTCCATTTTGGACGGAGTCACAAAAAATCTAACAACTATTTCGAAGGTAAACCAAGCATTTGATATAGTTTCAATGTATCCAAAAATCTCGTGAGCCTTGATTTTTCCTTTTCTTATCGTCCACGTGAATGGAGCTGAAAAACTTTCGTGCGTTTCGCTGTGAATTGCCATTCGTCTGTTTCGGGAACTTGGTTTCGTTGATATGCTTTGATCAAACTCCATGCTGGTTCGTATTACCTGTGAATTGCTGCCATTAAATACCACGCTTTCGTTGTACAGCTGTGGGATTCGCAAGTTTGAAGAGGTCTTCAGGCAGAATGACAGTATGGAGACAACGATGAAGAACACCGACATGACGGCAAGAAACTGTAAAGAAAGGAACAGTTTTCAATGATTTTAAACGGTTTTCGAGAATCGTCAGATTAGAGTAAAGGAGATAACATAATTCAAGACAAAAGGTTGCATTTTATATTGTTAAAAAGCCGATCAAGTATGATTATTTAATGTGATGAATTTGAGGAGCTAGACAAAATTTTCTGAAGAGCAGGAGCATGAGAGTAATTAGGTTTATACTTAAATAATTAATGTGACACTATCACAACAGTGAAATGAGGGTGTCTTACATAAAATGCTTGAAGGCAATGATCGACCTGGATCTTCACTGCCATTCACAATTAACTGTGTCTGCTATCCCATCGTGTAGGACTCGGAGCTACCCTTGATTTTAACTAGAAGTTAGCTGTCAGAAAATGAATCTGTGCGCTTAAAAGCAATTGACCAGGTTTTGCTATACGATTTTTCTGGAAATATCGTCGGCAGTCTAAATTGACGCTTACATTAGGCCGTTTAATCAAAGATGTTGCCGTACTGTTTCTGGACTTGTCACGTATGTGACTGACTAGGACTGCTTGAAAGTAACTTGTATCGTAATATATAAGATGGGTTGCTCCATTCAGTTTCTCCAGTTCGTTACAGTGGAAGAATTTTCATGGATGTCCAGTTTACACTAATTCCTTGTAATGTTTAACCAACCGAAATATTGCCCAAGACCTTCAAAGTTGGAGAGAAATTGCACTCATAAGGTCATTGACTGATGTTGGTGGGCTAGTTTTTATGGCTCCACATGAAGAGGTTGCACAATCTGAGCGTTACTTCCAAGTGAACGTGACTCATCGTCTCCATATGCTAACTCGGTCGTGATCGAATGAGGTCCTCGAATCAACACGACTTATCTATAAAAGTTTTCCCGAATCCAGATTACGAATATGACAATAAAATTGGATACTGATGGGTTATAACAGGATCGCAGATCAAGTCTAATGTTTCTTATGTAGGCAGTTAGCTGTGACGTCTATTGGAGAAGTAGAGCTGCAAACACTTGTTGAACATATCTGATTTGTAAACAGTATGTTTTGACTTACGGTTGTAACACTTGTGATAATAAAACTTGTGGTGTATGCAGCTACTCTGGCATCTAACCAAAGATCTCGGAAAAACAAAACACGACACTACTATAAATTGTTTTCCACCATTTCATTGGCGCAAACTTTCATTAACTACAAAAGTTTATTATCCTCAAACTTTAGCACACTGTTTGGCGCAAGACTAACAACTAATCCAAACTGCTTGACTTGGATAGGGTAAGCTGAATTAGTATTGTTTTCACGATCTTCGGAATCCACACCTCACATTGAGTGGAACACTGGTTTCTAATTGTGACCTGATAATTGAGGTTTTCATGTACGGAACAGTTAATAGTTTCGTGATCCACAATAAAGCTGCGATTTTCACCCTATCATGATACTAACAATGCGAAACCTGCAAAAAGACGTTTGGTAAGGTGACATCGGCTACGGTCATTAGGCAAAGTATACCATGACTGTACAGTACATGTTATGAGGTATAATTACGTCGGGGCCACGCTGTTACAAAACCACTGATTATCCGCTTAATAACTTACACATTTAGACATTTGGTGTTTTAACTCACTGATGGAAAACCTGTGGGAAACTTTTCACATTCACACATATATACATTTGAACTCACAAATCTCAGTCGTTATTGTGTATTTAAGTATGGGACGCAAACTGTTTCACTTGTTAATCTCCCGAAAAATTCAACTCAATTGTCAAGCGACTTTTGAAAATAATGATGCACTATTAAGTAAAACGTTTGAATCCGACAACAATGTATCGTGTGAACCGGGTTACCCTTTGGATTCCAGTGAAATAAGCATGTTACTTTTCAATTATCTATGTGCAACGAGGCTGAGTTACTGTGCTCTTATGTTTAATCACCGTTTCTGTATGAAAATTCATCATTTTGGCTTACCTTTAATGTAGTCGACCAAACCACATTTAGTTCAGAATAGCATATTGTGTTCAGCTTACTGTAAAAGTTATGCATAATATTCATTGAAGGCTAGTACAGTTATCTATAGCTTCGTTACTTAGCTCAGTGAGAAAAATGAATTGATTAAGAATTGCTACTCAAAAATAAATAAACGTTCACATTGGTAATATAACAAATTTTGGTGTCCGGAAGCTTTCGATACAATTCCTCCTTGTCAATCATTGTGTTGCCAGTCTAGCTGAGTGGATAAGTTATTTTAAAAATAGTAAAATTCATTATTTTTGTAAAAAATTAAAATAATAATTTGATAGATTAATGACGACTTCACAGAATTTTAATAATGCTCATATAGAAGATTGAGGAAGATTACATGCAACTGCATGTTCCCTTTTGATTAATACCAAAATAGTACAATTCCACAAGCTTCCCCTCCCACTCTTCTCCGTAAATAAAGATTCCTTTAAATGCGAATAACCGTGACCCTGTAAACTACAAATTTATAAAATCCGAAGGGTAGTCACATTAATCAGTTTTCTGCGACAGACGTTTCAATGGATAAACAGGACCACAAATGTTGGCGAGCGGTCAGAAGGCTAAAACCACAACCTCCCTGTCTCAAGTGTGTAAGTTTATAAATAATCAAACACTCAATATCCACGTCATCACCGTATTGTCCTGTCGAGATTATTATACGTTCATATCAACAGCTTTATCACAATAATCGCAATCAAGGTAAAACAATCACAGTCTGTGTTAACATAACTGTTGATTTATGAGTTCTGAGATCTGGATAAGGCCTTGGGCAATGAAACTGCATAACATATCACAAACGTCTTTTTACATGAGCATTTGCTAGACATGAGGCAAAACATAAATGGACTTATAGGTTTTGCATGTGCTGTCGTTGGTCACCGAACCCAACATTCTCATCTGGCACATACTTAAATTACCAATGATTTATTCGACCAGTCGGGTGGAGTCATTGTTGGCGTAACCAACTGAATAAAGAGGACTCCAGTGAATTAAATATTTTTAGAGACCTTAGTGTTAAAAGTATAAAAAAGCAGATGTGTTCGGGTTAGAGTACAGACACATTCTTATTTTATGTGTTGCCCCCATACTAATGTTCATACCAACAATTAGTCTCAGTGCCCGTCAACGAACTAGTGAACAGCTTTTGCGACTCAGGTGTGTGTCGTCCGCACCACGCCGGTCAGAAAATCAAGCACACAGACCGTGAATAACCGGTAGATTGCAGTCCATACACATTTCCTAGATCACGGGTTGTAAGAAGCTACATGAATAAATTTCCTCGGTTGTTGCGCTTTCTTTCGCTTCTGGGATGACGTCGATCAGCCGTTATAAGATTAACATGCAGACGAGAAAACGTTTACTACAGTCAAAGAAAGAGTTGAATAGAGGTTTTAATCTTAACCCATGAGCGAAAAAAGTGCGACAACTACGGAAGCCAACATATGATCATGTTCAGTGTAAATTGTTCTGTGTCAGTGACACTGTGGGCTGTTGTAATTTTCACACATAACTTCAAGTGACATTCTACCATCATCCGTCCTGACCTACAGACTTTGGGTCCAAATGATAGAGTTTTGCGCAAACCTAAGTTAACGGGGACAAAATATTAAGTGAGACGTTTAGCCTATCTGAGAGCATTTAGCGAAGTTTGTCGTCAGAGGAATCTTTGATTCTTCCTGTTTGTCCTCTTGAAGTCTCTTTATGAGCCTTGCTTTGTCGATGAAATTAAAAGCGCTCTAGTTCTATGCTACTGTAATAATGAACGCCAAATAATCAACTTCGGATTAACCCATCTACGATTTGGAAGATTTTAATCTTCAGCGGCCGGTCAAGTCGGAACGGATCAGGGAATTTACAATAACAGAAATTCCCCGAGAAGCTAACATTGTTTGAAGTAGTTCGTATTTCCCAAATTCTCACGCCTCATGACGAACAAATTTTACGAAGCCTAATCGCTTTCAGATGTCTCGCAAGAACATACTCACCTTCCATCACTGTCCTGATAGTTGGACCCAAACATGAACACCAGTACTTTAACAGAAGTGCACATCATTTGCTGAACACACTGCCGCCCTGGGAACAGTACAGATCAGATTAGAACCGACCATTGTGCAGTCGGACAGAAGGTAAAGCGTAGAAACCAGGTCTCGGCAGGAATATTTTGTTAAAGTGAAAGTTTTTTTAAGATTCCAGGTTATGTCAACCCGATGCAACGAATGATAATCCAGATAAGCTCTACACGAGAGTTCGAATGAAGAAGAAGGCAGTTTTGAAGGAAATTTTATCGTTAAGCAATTGTAAAACACCGCGGATCTTAGATGCAATAGAGGTCCGACAAACTGAAACTCCATTAATGAACAATCCCTTGGCAATTGTTACTACCTATAGGCAGTTTGGACTAAAATTGATTAGCAAAATGGTTTTTAGAGCTGCAGAAATTCAAATAGTTAACAATGACTCAATGCGGTGCGAAGAAAACTTTTAACACCATAAGGCCGCTGGTAAAAATGAACGCCCGCAAGCATCCCCAAACATATATATCTATTATTTCTGTCTGTACAAATGTTTCGTAGTGGGAAAAAGTGGAGAGATTTGTGGAGCGGATCGCTAAGAAGCTGCCACACATCTATGTACTGCTCGTTTATTGTACTTCAGACAGATCTTAACGATGGCAAGTGACACACAATCTACTAGCGAAAAGTCGGCTCGATCCTTCCTTCTCAGGTCAGTCTACGGTTTTTTCCAAATAAATGTTACTGATTACTGTCGCAGCGGTAACTTTATTTCATGTGTATTCGAGTAATACATTCGCAAGTAATGGCTGTGGAGAAGACGCCAAAATGCAGCAATTAATGGTATATAAAATTCATACAGACTTATCGACTCAATAATGCAGTAATCAGTAAATAGCCTTAATGTCAGCTTCAAAAGCCAACGATCAGTTGGTGTAATCAAAAGAAAAGCATATTAAAATACCACATGTGACGGTCACTGTGTGAAAGTTTCCAGGAACAGTTCAGCTGAATGAAAACGTGTCCTTATTTGTACCATATTTCATTGAGGCAAAAAAGTGTGCCCCTCAGACACCTTGTGCGATGAGCTGCAGTGGTTGTACTTAAAGCGGCAGTTGATAAGTTTCCCGCTTGCATTCAGTGAAGTGAACAAACTTGACCTTGATGCAACAAAGAGAATAAGTTGAGGCAGATCCTTTCAGGTGATTCTGCGTAAACAGTATAATGTAAGTTTAAAAACCTTCGATCGTACGTCACTTTGCCTTTCGACATAACATCTTCAAGTTCAGTGCTTGAAAAATGATTTACGTGAAAAAAAATCGAAGTGTTTCAATTTACTGTGGTTGTTGCAGTCCACAGGTGACAGCCGTCACTTCGCTAACGACCAAAAATGGTCGCCAATCAAAAACTTCCATGGTAAGTGATTAACTCCATTGTGTGTTTGTATGCGGTCTAGTTTCTTTCCTCTTCAAAAACTCTGCTATTGCTACGTGTACACGAAATCTGCTGTATGTACCAGATCATACGCTACTAAATTGGCCATGCAACGATTAGTGGGCTCTATTGTTTTTGGCCTCGATTTTCAAAGTATGCCAAGCTGATTTTGTTTACAAGACAATTTTATTGAAATTAGCCCCAGTCGTTAGAAGCTCATCTGTTTGCAGGTTTATTTCTTACTACAATACCTCGACCGCCTCGTTAAGTTCACAATTTGAAAAGGTCAAATGACCAGCTACTCAGATGTAAGTAGAGTAGAAACGAACCGTTATATTTTTGAGAAACGATACTTGCTTTTGGTGTTCCAACCACGTTCATTTTCCAGCTGTAATCTATTCGGGGTAGGAAGCAGTATTTTCTCTGACAGTCAACTTTACAACCTAATCATGCGCGCTAAAATGGTCCGTTTGTTGTCTTTAGTTCATCGCATCATGTTATATTGCACTGGTCGACAAAATGCACACCTACAAATGACCATCATGGGCCGATTGTTGGTGGTCAACTTGAGATTGAACTTAACAGAAATAGTAGTCATTCTACTCATTTTAAACGCTTCAAATTTTCATTCACAAATGTAGTCGAAAGCACCTCATGTCTGGCCAGTATTTTTGCAATTGTGACATGTTAACGTTTTGATTACATGCACTCGTGCTTTGCTATTGAAGGTGATGTAAGTGCATCATATCTATCTAACACTTCAGACAAAATTGCCGCAATACATTAATATCTTAGGTCCCCAGACCTACCTTCAACAAATGGTTTCCAAGTGAACAAACGAAAAAACGTTAACACAGTAACCTTTCTAGACATGACCTCGTAAGTGAACTACAAAAAGAGACCAAAGTTAGTCGCAATCAGAACGACCCGTTTTGAAATGTGGTGTAGTTATGTACGCGTTTAGTTCACTCAACTTCCAAGGTCAGTGGTCAAGCACAAACATTTGACTCGTATAACCATTTTAATCTGACGGTATCGGTTAGCTGCCAATCTGCATCTGGCGAGGTCAGATCAAATCGTGTAAATTTCACTCTTGTCACGTGATATCACAAGTGCAAAAATCAACAACTTTTAAGAATATTTTTACCGTGACGCTCTTTTTGAACGTTTTTTAAACATACTATCAAAATAACTAGCGACTAGGTTAAATCGATCGTCACGTCACTACTTTAATTTTTTGAGAACATTCTCGACTTTTCTAATTTGTGGCTGCAGTAAAATCTACTACAAGTAACAAACATTTGTTGAGATTGTGGCTGTCTAACCCCGTTAGTCCACTTAGCCTCCAGTTTTTCAAGCATAATAGAATCGTCGACCTCAGAGCAAGTTTATTACATGACAACTAGATTCATGTGAACGACAACCTACATTGATATCTCAATGTGCTGGATAAAACTATGGTAACCATAACAACGTATTACCACCAAGCTAAATACCACTTACAAACGTGTATGGTTTCTCGTAAACTGTCTAACTGTCGACTTCTGCCACATCTTTTGTTATAGTTCCACTACATCCCCACCTCACTCATTTTAAATGCGCTCCTTTGGAGCGTTCAGGTATTTTTGAACTGTGGCAATGTTAGATCGGGAATATATTCACGACACATTTTGATATTCTGTTGGTTACAGCCCTTAGTTCAAAAGTTTCACACCCAAACCTCAGCAGATGTACAGCAATAAGAATGCAGTACGTTAGGTTGCTACTATCAATTATTTCCAAAACGACGACTTCGAAAAATCAGCGACCAAAGACAGCAATTCGCTTCGTGAATCTAAGCTGTCTCCAACACGCTGTTTTCGATTTTTATGGAATGCCCTCTGCACCGGTTGTTAAAACCAGGCGCCTCCAACGAATCAAGCGCTATAGGTCCGCGAAATAAAGATGCACAAACGAACGTGGGTCCGAAACTTTTTGCAATCTGTGACGACGGAGTAAGTAAACAAACCATAAATGAATGTTTTGGGACCTCGCCAAAAAGTAGCGTACACAGGTTTGTTCATATTTATGTAATACATTCTTGCTGAATTCCACGTTTCAGTATACCGCACTGTACTTAACCATTGATCATTTAATCTTTGTTAACCAAACATTCTTGAACTTATCAATCATCGTAAATGTCCTTTTTGTGCGTTTCATTTACAGTCAGCTAACGCGAAGTACAACAGGATTGAGCGTGTCATCCTTAGTCTTTAGACGGGTCACTCCATCATAAGCTGGTGGATGCTTAAAAATGTAATTCAACTACTTAGTTGTGTGCTAAATGTTGCGTAGCTTTCTCTCAATCATGTCTTACCGAAATGCCCTATCATTTATGTAACCTAACAATTCACATGCAGTTGCGGTGACGTCCATACTCAACGACAAAAATGGCTGAACCTATCTCAAAGTGCTTAGTGTGCGCAGTGACGCAATTCAGAAAGACGACACAGCAGGTGAACACAAACTTTTTGTCATTTAGCGAAATGTGTAAGGTTGGAATAGATCAGACTGTTGAACGAGCTATATTGTTTGACGTGTTTCTGCATTCATGAAACCCATGACTGATCGCATTTTCTGATGTAAACCTTATCAATACTCACCATCCACTCTATGTAGACTAAGGTAGTTTGTCTGCCACAAGACTGAAAACATTCGCTCGTATTTTATAAAGTCCGAAGGTTGACCTTTAACCATTGCCAACCGCATGCTACATAAAATCAAATGCTTTACCTTTGAGACACAGAAGTTTGAATGAAATCGTCAAAATTCAGCAACGTAAATTGGCAAACATTATACAGGTTTTAACTATACACTTTGTAATCTCATCTAAGTGTTCACAGTAGCTGTTGAAGCTCCTGAGGCACATTAATTTCTCCGCTGTCTCTATCGTTCCACCGACAAGCATGAGAGATCACGCATTAGTCTTGCCAACACGCCTTACATTTAGAATGTGCAAAAGCCACTTCAAACTGACGAACTCTAAACTGTCAAAGTCGTTCCGAACTCCAGTTGACCCTATAGATTGAGTATTGTCTGCATGCTCTAGATTCAGAGAATATCTGTACATTATCGTGTTTGCTTTCTCCTGCAACACATTTCACAGTCTTGTCTACTAGTATTACGTCGGTTTGGAATGCTCAGCCTGGTCACACCCTACTTGCGATACTGGAAATCGGTAGTGCTTTGTTACGAGCGCTAATTCAGGAATATATCTTACGGGCAACTGTTTTCAGAATGTCTACATTTTTCCCACGCATATCCACACTTGATAGTCGGTCCCCTTTTGCTGTCAAGCCCTGACTGTTTTGAACGACTTCTATGACCAAGAACTTCCGGAGCCGGACCGTTAGCCTTTCGATTTAGATTTATGAAAAGAACTAGGATAAGTTATTCTAAATGACGTTCTTTGAGTTTTTTCAATTGCTGGGTCTTAAATGAACATTCAGTTTTTATTTGCGGAGAAACATTAACTGATCAGTGAGCTCAGGGATAAACGAAGACGTTCGACCTAACTGCTATTGAAAGTGCTCGTCCTAGCATCCTGAGTTTCGCTACAGGTTAGGAAAACACAAAAACTGTTTTTCGGATTGCTTCACTCACATCATACTGTTAGCTACACGTTGCCAAGGTGTGATGGAAAATTGCGGAAGTGCCCGCTATTACCACCTTCTTCCATCTGGATATCGCTTCGTGTTCACCGGATCTTGCGGTCCTCTCCAAGTTTCCCCCGTTCTACTAATCGAACGGTTTTGCGAACTGATATTTATCAGTCCCCTAGTGGCATATCCCGGAGAAAGTTGAGTAAGTCGTACGTAAATCTAGCACTTGATATCTGAACAGAAAGCAACACCGTAAAAACAGCGCCACAAGTATGTATGAACACCAAGCACGCCTAGTATGTTTTAATGTCGTCATTTGGATTGGATCCTAAACTAGAATTGTGTGATGGTTGCACAGCTTTTTATCCATGGCTATTTGGATACGTTGACTTCTAATAAACGACAAACTGCGTGATCACTGAAACGCGAAGTGAGCTTGATATTTACTAGCACATGGTCAGAATCCACAAGTGTATTTCCAAATAACTTACATTTCCGAAACTAGCTACACGATGTGCAGCTAGCGGATTGACGGCCAGTCTGTATGCACGATTGTTAGCGGTAAAGGTCGCCAAGTAGAACACTTACGCCATGAAAGCAGAACATTCGTAGTCGCCAAAAACACATAGTTATCAGAACAAAACTGTAACGTACGCCGACCGCTGTTTGTTCAGCGACCACTCACAAAACGCTAGTCAACTAAGACAAGATGGTCAGCGCCCATTCACCTTACTTAATCGTTCAGATCTTCAACCGATACTGCAGTAACGAGTAGTAAGCTGGCAACAAAATCAATCCTTGAGTGCGCCTGGGCAACAGTCTAAGACAGCACATGCTACACCAACACATAGACAGATTTTGTTATGGGTACTTCTCTGTGTTTTGGCCGAAACTTTATCTTTAATAGGTAACCAACCAAGCAGCGCCTATGTGGTTAAAGATTCCAAAACTGTTTTGGAAAGTGCCTTGAACAACACACTGTTCAAACATATCCACAACGTATGCACAAGGCGGATCATCGTCATTATAGTAGCCACGAGCCTGGCCAAAAGGTGTGGCTCGGGCCGACCATCACCTCAACAGTGACGTGGTATATCCTAGAAGAAAACGCCATTAAGAAGTGTGAAAACTATTAAAAGGAGACTAAGCGAAAGAACTAGAAATGGTATGGATACAGATACGCCATTGATGGCAACACATCGCCATCTCGGATAGCGTCTATAACCAGTGGTTTGAGTAATCACGAGGACCCCATCCAGGCAGGCGACACCTACCCACTTTGCTCAATGGAGCAATCAGGGTCTTCACATTTCGTGACCACGTTTTTGCTTGACCACCATGCGGTCTCACCCAACTGTAGGTGGTCCCAGTATACAATGCCCGGTACTGCAAACGATCAGATGACACGAAATACGTGACCTAACCATCGCATACTATGCACCGTGAGTGGTTGACCAATTGATCGCGCATCCGGAGCGTTCCGGACTATGCGTCAGCGAGCTGTCATATTGCTCACGCGATCAGTCCGCTTAATGTGGGCCAACTGGCGGAGACAACAGTGGTCAAATACAGAAAGCCTGTTGAAATCTTCGTTGCGAGCAGGTCACGTATGCCAGCCAGAGAGCAAAACAGAACACACAAATATTATATACTTTTTCTTTCTGCGACAAGTGAACGTTTTTTCGACGCCACAGATGATGCAGTTTGGCAAAGGCAACTCGTGCCTTTGCTATCCTTGCTGATATCTCACCAGCAATATTGGAGGCTAGCGTGATAGTGATATACAAGGGTGTAAACTTTGGATAACCCGGCAAATATCTCAGTTGGGGTACTAAGTTACAGACAAACAGCAAATGTTACTGGCGGTGGATGTCAATTTGCACTCAGCAGCTGTCTGTTGAACTATGTGGATATGTTTTTGAACAATGAAGGTGATACACATTAATAAAGTCTGCGGATCAATTAGGTATGTCCGTCAAAAATTACCTCACTCTAATGCTTGAGTGACTGTGCATTTGCTCGTGAGGGAAGGATGAAGCAATCGTCCGGTATGCCTAAAAAGCGGAACTGAAAGTGGGCACATTTTCCCCTTCGCGAAAATATGACAAAGCACAAGTCTTATTGTGGCAGCAGAATGTGACATGTTGGCAAAGCTGGCCACTTCCATCCTAATTAACGAGCTACGGTGAACAATTAGTGAGAGGTTTATAGTCTAACACACTCGTTATAGTTTGCCCTCATTGTATTCTGAGGTAAAATGTAGACATATAACACTGATAGAATTTCGTTCTGCCTTGATATAAATTATCATATATGGTTTATATAGTGCGTTGCTTCTAACTGCTAAAACAAACATGACAATTGGATATACTTTAATTATTCGTTATTATTAACCCAGCTACATTTTTCACTAAGAGCATCTTAAAGGATTCTTTATTCACTTCAGTATCAGCCGCTGAATCATGCAATGAGATAGTCAAGTAAACTGCCAAACACATGTATACTACAAACGTATATCTATATGCTAATGGTAGGCTTCTTATGCAAATATTTCACACAGCATGTCTTCTATAAAAAAAATCTCCTATAACGTGTTCATAATAGGCAGAGATTTAGTCAGTAAGACCACGTAGATAGACATTCGTCATTCCCAAATATTCGTTAGGTTCTCTGGTGAACCATGTTTGGGTCAGACTGGGTCAAACGACAGTGAGAAAAGTTCAAAGGTGTTGTTTGTTTCTGGTACATGTTTGTGATTAACTTTGAAATTGAAAGACGAGTGCGGTTTTATAATTGAAGCAAATAGCTTAAAAATTTACTGGCTATTGGCTGGGTGCAAAATCAACTTTACATTTTCCACTGAAACACATGGAAACGTAGTTGAGTTAACATGTGATATTTACTGTTCTAACTTTGGACTGGACAACCTACAGATTGTATTATATATTTTTGGAAAGCTTAGGTTTTTATAACGATTGCGCGCGTTCATGATTGTGATTTCATGCCGCCCCTCGTAGTTAAAAAAATGATAGACTACTTTGTGTAATGTTCTCATGATGGTCTTTAAAGCTTGTTGGTATTAAACATACGTTTGTGAATCGATAAAAAGGATTTGACCACCAAAGCTCTATATTTTCTTAACGAAAGAGATTTGGTAGAGATTAGGCGCGTTTTAGTGTTTTTTTGCCAAAATGTAACAGAACGCTTGGATATTCAAATAACGTCATTATCAAAAAACAACAAATAATGCTTGTGAACGGTTAAGTGGTCAGGTGCAGTCGACAGTACATAGATATCGTTTGAACGTTCAGTGAGGTTTAGACAGTTTGGATTTAAAAAGCAAATAACGAGGTCAGTCGCCTCAGCATAGCTAACAACGCGATCAATAAGGTCAGCATTACAACAAACTTCACTTGATCGTGCCCACAAAGAATACAGCAACAATAAACGTAAACGGATTGCGCGAATCCACCAATAAACTTTTATATGGCCAGTAAACAAATGCGAAGCAGCCGAATTGCCTGACGATGTATGCATATGAAGTAACTACCAGTTAACTAATCAGCTGACCGATAACACGAAGAAGACTGATGGGTTGGAACAGGTCGATTAAGACTGATGGAATGTGGTTTTGTTTCCCAGGTAAGTGTGCAGAGTGGACAAAATATGTTTGCTAAACTGAGACAGTTATCATTCAGTAGACATAAAACGTCGCCACAGTAGAAATCATCACCAGGTGCGCTGTTAATTACATTTTGATTAAGAGGAGAACCGTACTTCTAGACTGAAAAGCATACGAAGTAGGCGGTTCTTTGGCAGACTTTTGCATCCCTATTCAAGAATCCAATGGGGAGTTTTTGGTCTCACTATCCAAATTGCCTGTACGTACGACAATTCCGTTTGGAAACTCACCAAGTATGGGGTGAACAATTGTTTACAGGGACATTCACTATGTTCATTCACCAAATACACTTTTTTTCAATGTGTTTAAACCTTAACGAATGAAATCTTCAATTTTCTTCAGAGATAAGCAACTGACTTGACAAACCGTCTTGAGAGATATTTGGTATCACCTAGAGAGTCAGAAGACGCACCACGTTGTAATCCGTTGACAAAATGTACTCGGGACTAGGAGAGAATTATCAAACCAAAGCATTTCGAATTTACTAGCTTGGAGTAAGGAAGTAACCGGTGTTGTCAAAAATCGTTGTTATTGATTTTGGATTGATGACAAGTAACTTGGCAGATTTAATAATTTAGAAGAGACTCAATTGCGAAAAATCTGGACTTTGGTTGAATTCGAACTAACAACAGAAAAAGCACGCCCAAACGCGGCAAGTGCTGAGCCACGAAGCCACTCTGGGAGCTTAGAAATTTTACATTCGGACCTGGTTATCCCTCAACCAAATGTGTCATACAGAATGCACCAAGTGATCCAGCCGATTGACTGCCCAAGCAGGATTTCTCGATCAGTTCACGCTGGATTCCACCAACGCCACCGTTTCTGTCGCTGGCTCAAATCCAGCCGAACCCCAGATTTTTCGTAACTGGGTCTCTTCTAAATTTTGGATTGTATCTCACATTAGTGCAGGCTGACATCAATTATAACTATGAATCTCGAAACTGCAACCAACGTTCAAGAGCTTCGTGATGTAGGGCAGTGAGTCATCTCAAGTAGGGAGAGTTTAACAGTAATCGTTTTCTCTATCTGCAACCTAACAGCTATAGCCGGAATATTTGGGACATTATTGTCACATGATGATGTTTCCTCCGAGTCAATCTACCCTGTTCAATGCAATAATGGTTGCTCTGAATGCGAGGCCGTAACCATGAAAACAGCGGCACTCAGTTGTGTTCAACTGAAGAATTGCAGGACTGGGTAGTTACGGGATTTATCTTTGAATCGGAGTGGCAGTGACCTGTTCTAAATAATGCTTAGAAGTTTAAATTACAACTTTCACGTCAGTATGTGAGTAGGTATCGGCCAAATAGCCTAACTGTTCAAGTGACACGTTCTGTCATTCTTGACCTTATAGAGTGGTGATGGCTAAAATGTAATGTTATGCTAAGAAGTCCAGTAAAACTATTATTTCATTATTGATAACTGGTAGCATGATGCGTTCTGTGGCAAAAAAGCTGCATATCTTTTCTGTCATGTGTGATTCATTTACAACCGTATAATCAGATAACGACGTAAATTACATCAAATTGTGGTGAACAGCAAGGATGATGTCAGACTGTAAATAACAGTATAACGTACGATACTGCTTCACTTCGAGTGATTAATGAGGATCGAAACTGGCCAAAGTGTAAGTTAAGTTGTGGTTGAAAGTGTCACGTATAAAACAACTGAGATGTTCAGTTTTTGCGAATACCAACAATGGTGTACGTTTGATCCTAGTATATACTATGTTCGTTTTGACAAAAAGAGTTGAAAAGTAATGCATACTAGAAACTAGATGTTCTGAACACATTAAGTAAGCAATAGTAACAATAACAAAGCCAATTTCAGGTGATCCAAACTTATTGTCAAAATTTACGACCAACGTAAAAGCAACGAAATTACTTGCTGTCTTCTCAACAGGATATTTTCGGGATAGCGCAATATTGTGTAAACAACTTCATTGAATTTGCTTAGCGGGAGTTGCCAATGCCAACAAATAAACTGTTGTTGACTGAGCTAGTCCATATTGACAAGAACAATACGAAGTGTTAAATTGATTGGACTAAAACCAGAGGTGATGTCTCAAACAGGACTAAAAGGAAAGGACACTTTCATCAGATTGCAACTCGTCTGAGCACACTTGAGGCTGTTTACCAGACAATACCACTTCAAATCGAAAGCTGACCAGTGCACTGGAAGAGATTTCTTTTACAAAATACCGACTTCTTTTTGACAGATTTTGCAAACATGTCAAAGTGATTTTGAGAGCGGTGAATGAGATGGACGTTATATGATGTGAAGAGAGCTTCAGTGATTGTGGTGAATGTTTTCGTTTACACTGTCAAACACAAGGTGTCTTTCAGCTTGAATCAAAATCACTGCTGCGAAAACACAACACTAATATGGCTGAGTATGGGCTACCTCAGGTCAAGGTTTTGCAATGATTAACAACATAATGTTTCAGAGCGACAATTATATACTGTTCCAGGTTATAGTGTAGTGTCCTGTATTCACAACATTGGACTGTGTTTCAGAATAGCACGATAACCACTTGAAACAAGGAAGAACAAATTCCTACATTCTCATCATCCCGAATGGATCAGTGCAAACATTTTTGATTCACATATGCACAATTTGTTTACCAACGTCTTTTTATTCATATGTTCTTAGAAAATTATTCCTGGGTATTTCCTTTTTCAATTGAGGAACGACAATTTTTTCGAAGCGGATGTTTAGGTGACCCACAAATACAGAGGTTTTTAAGCAAGAGAATCTGCGCTATTCATAACCTTCCATAGAGATGGGAATTTTTCGAACTCTTGAAAGAATGCAACAGTTTCCATATATGCACTAATTAAAAGGCTCTGGTAACTGTATTCGTGCTACACTTCAGTTTATCAATCCGGCCTAATGCGTTCATGTTGTGCAATAATGTTCCACTCACCGATAGCTTGAAGGTCACTGTTCAAGTCACGGGGCGCAGTTTCATTGGAAATGCCTGAGAATCGTAGGTATCTATGATTTGTTCGGTACTACTGTTATTCGACTTGTCTAATTCGTTCTTGCAATATGTTTTGACATCACACATGTTTGGCAAACTTGTATGAATCGACCAAATTGTTCAACCGCCGAAGTCGCTTCAGCCTATAATAATATTTGGAGCAGTAGTTAATGTCTATATCACGTGGTTGTGGTTCTGAATGGTTTCTGGACGATAAAGTAGACAAATTACCTATCGTCGCTTACAACTCGTAATAGATGGCAGTCCCAAGTAGGAGAATTTTCATCTAACCTTTCAGTTGTAATTCAATCATCTTACACGAAGAAAATCATCAGTGAAAATGTTTCAATCAACAAAGCTGACGTTAGGCCAGTTGCGTTATTGAAAGAGATGTCTGAGAAATGTCTTATGCACGTCTACCATTGGAGCGTACATATGAAGGAAACTGGTCGATGTAAGAATTCGATCTGAAATAGACTACAGTAATACAGAAGGGAATATCATGTGTCTTTTGATCATTTACAATGAAGCGAGCTGTAGTCTGCCGTAGGTCTAATCAACCCAGACAAAAATATTGCGAAATTTACTTGTCAGAAATCTCAATAAAATGTTTATTGTTGACAAGCGTGTGTTTAATTACAAACGCTCCAAGAAATATCTTAGGGTTAAAGATTAATTGGAAAGTTTTAAAACTGTCGACTGGCTGCCTTTCTGATTCTATGCACAAAGAAACAACAGTTCACAATTCTGGGCGGAATTACAAATTTCAAGGTGTTCAATTTGATTGGAGGATTTTGAATCTGTGTGCACATTCACTTCAAAAATTAACCAGAAGAAGGAATTTTATAAATTCAACACCATTTGCAATGTGCCTGTTTATGTCGTGCTTTGTGAACAGTTATTTTTAACAATTTGGTATAACCAGTATTTTAGTAAAAATGTTCATTCACGAGCTCCGAAAAAATTATGTGGGCGTTTTTGAACAGGGTTCGCTGTCGACACTTTAAGTCCAATCGTCACGATATCTGTATACTAACTTTGCCGCTTTTGAACTTGTAAACACTTAATAGTACACAACAAAGGTTCACACAGCCGCAGCTATTGATAGACACATGATTGGCGATCGGGAGAAAAGGTCTTGGAAAATGGTAGATCATGATGAAACCGTGATCGACGCCTGCCAGGGTAGTCAGGCGGTTAGAATAACTAAATTTAGAACACAAGAGATATGTTGATACCCAAGTTTTAGAGTCTGAGCATACAGAATTCGCCATTACCTGGGGCCCTTTATCTTTTTTGCATCACATGTTTCGCTACAAACAAATTCGGGCCTTGTTCTGTCAGCCCTTAAAAGGGCTTGATGTTGTTAATCGTGCTCTTAATTACATATTTGCAGTAGTAGTTGTGTGACTGTTCAGTCGCCGATTTATCTTTTTAGATGGATCATGTTTGCGTTCTCATATGCTTTGGCAATGGAGATACATCTAATGCAGACTGCTCATCTGTGGTCAGATTGAAGGGTTGTGTCATAGTGCGATGTACTAAACACCATGTTACGATCCACCGACTGTTCATTCTAATCAGTCGCACAGATTGTCTACACGCATTCGTAGTCCACATAAGCTTAGTGGATTCGGGTGGCGTATTTATCTCTGAGCATGAGTCCCAAGCTCCCTTAAAATGTATTTCTACTCAACTCTTTTCGTGCTGGTGAAAACATTTTTCCCAACGAAATGCTTGTTCGTCGGTACCTCGTACATTTTGCCGTTAATCATTCATCTCCTAAACATTTGCTACTTCTGTCTATCTCGTCTATTCAACTGATTTTGCTTTATGAACGTTGGTTGTAACTAACAGAATCAAGAACGTTTTCGCTTGTGGGTACTACAGTGAATGTTGTTTTGGTAGTCGTCAGTTCTTCGATTCCTTTTCATTTGTATATTTGATTAATTCTGAGTCTAGTTTCATTATATGTACAACATATCCGACACACTAATATATTCGGCTGTTATACATAGATCACACTTTGTCTGAGTGGTTCGAAATATGTAGTAAACATCTCAACTCAATAGAAGATTAATGAATAAATCTTTTTAACGTGCCGATCCGACGCTTAATAATGTTTGTTACTGTTCATATATGAAAGAATCTGAAGTGTTCACCCATAATGCTTCATCTTCGAGTGCCGAGCAGCCGTAATTTAATCGCGTGATCCACTACAGGCTGATGTACTCAGTTTTAATTTATGTTACTTGAGTTCACTTGGAGAGCATACCCTTTTCCGCATAGGTCGCTGTGTTTCCGTCTTGGTGTTCACGAAGTCGTTCAGGTTGATCAAACCGATATCGCGGATTACATGTTGTGTGTGTGTGTATTTTGCTTTGCTAATGGGCTGAGTAACCGGAATTGCGACAACTAACTGCTGTAGTCTGAATCTCAGTCGAAAAGCAAAAGCACATTTGTGAGCAAAGATTACCAAGAAAACTTCCGATGTTTTCTGCCGAACTATATCAACTGGAATATCTCCCGTAAGTCCAGTTTGTTGCCAGTTGATGATCTTATCAACTGAACTCAGTAGAATGCTATTACTTTACTTTAGAAATTGGGTCATGAATAATAAGTTTAGAAATTCTAACTTGTTATGAAACTTTTAAACCCGGTTTACTCAAAACGCCACAACAAACTGAAAAAAATACAATATATATCCCAGTAGACACCTAGCCATCCAAACCCAAAAAGGTATTGTTAGCATTTCGATATTTCATAAAGTATGTTAGATTTGGTGGGATTTCACCATTTTGAACCTTTCTGTATAAGTTCAATCCAAGAAAAAAATATGCGTTTCATAATGAAACATGCAGTGCAAGTGTTCGCATGTTTTGCAAGGTGATCGCTAGTTGAGAGCAACTAATTTTTTCAACTATCTCGCAGACTGTGATGAATGCAAGTTGATATGCAGGCACATCAAGAAAGACATATCAGATGCAGTCGAGAATGATATACCTAGGTGAAAATGAATAATTTTGGGCATACTTCAATCGCGATCGCTGATTCGGTGAAAGAACCGAAGAGTTTGAACCAAGTGAACTGTAGGACATCAGAAACTGGATTTAACCGCTACATTCGAGTGTTCACGGCCTTACAGTTTAGATAAGTTGCATTTTCTGTGTGCTCGCCATTAGTCATCATCTAGCACCTATATAACGTCCAGCGGTAAACTGGCCGGTTGCTCGGTCTTTTCCTGAAACGACCAAACGTTGCAAATAATAATCGCAGATAGCTTAAATATACTGGTTGACTGCAGTAAGTTGCTGGAATGAGCACTCTGTGAATCGCATAGGCAATAAGCTTCACTAATGTACATAAAATTTGCAAAATGTTTCAAACAGAATTGAGCCTCACCTAATTTATATGAGAAGGTAGGCAAGGAAGTGTGCCTGGATATTCGTTACTGATGGAACGAAACCTCATGTTTGGGATAACCTCACAAAGACAACAATATTCTCTTAAAGTAGCTTCCGCTCACATGTAGTCTTCAGTTGATGCATTGTTAACTCAATTTAGTAAACTGTTTGGAAAATGTACGATTTGATTGACTAAAATTGTCGGATTTATACACTCATTTTCATGTTGTTGACAAAACGGAGGAACTATAAAGCTACTTGTACACTACATCGGTAAGCACTTTTAAGTTCGCTGTTACTACTTCCTGGTGATAATAAACGGTTACACTTTTTGTAGCCAGTTAGTCATTACAGTTTTGCCATGTCCGTCTGTTAGTGATATGCTGAACTTCAGTTAATTGTAGTCTCGATTTACTCAACACACTGCAAGCGATACATTAAGAATAACGAACTCATATTCAAGATTTCTTATTTAATTGTGCTCCTGATTTCTTCAAAAACACAACAGTTCAATATCTGTCGCATAGTCTTAGTGTTCAAACACAAATTCGTACGTGATGACTACTTACAGAACTTTGTGGGTGGTATTGTCTTTTTTTTCGCACAGAAATAGATTCCTAATACGTAACATTTTTGAATATTTTCTTACGTTAATTTTCGCACATCCGTCAAGCTTCTCACTTTTATCCAGGTGAATGAGAAGAGATTTTGTTATTGACAGACCGTAGCGTGTATCGGTTGCATGATATAAACCAAACTCAGATGGTTTGAAAATTACGAACAAAACTCCGAACCCAGTATTGTGTACAAATCTATTGTAGTTAGCGAAGATTCCTCAATATGATTGCACACTTTTGGCTTCATAGTTAAATGTATAACACAAATTCCGAATTTATTTGAAAATTGTAACCGCATCTCATTTGGACCAGAAGACATTTCACTGCACAGTGTTTGTAATCATATTTCTCTCCATAGTCGCAACTTGTTTAACGTAAATTGTAAAATCTAATTTCGGTATTACTGTAACCTTTCGTTTACCACTCACCGTTCACGGTTGATTGTATTTTGTCAAACGATGGAATATTCGAGTCAAAGTCCAGTACACTTTTTTTTAGAGTATAAGTCTTTACGTGATAGCTGGTGCCTTAGCAAACCTATGCCCTCCAGACATTTTAACCTTATCATTTCATTCATAAGATGTGCGTTCAAACTCATATCGTAAATTCTTGAGTGAAGCCCACCTCAACATAATCACTAAGCTTTGGCTAAGATTCACACAACCTCCAACCTTGTGAGATAGGTCCAGCACAATGCCTCCGAGACTGTTCCAGTGGTCGGGTGAGGACATACGTCATTTCCATTGTCTACATATATTAAGAATCGAAAGCCATGGGTTGATATAATTTTGTATACAGTGGCCCGTTCCAAGTACTTTTGCTGGAAAACGTGCTAACAGAACGTTGCCTAAAGAACAGAAGTCTAACACTTTCATCATAATAAAATTCTGAGTCCGGTCATGGGCATCACCATCACAACTGGGCTTTCGACCCCATTCTCCGGTGGAACTATTTACAACTTGTGCGGCGGTTTGAACAGAAAACAACAGTAAATGTTCCCCTGTCTTAACACAAGCACGATTAGTCCGTGCCTTTAAAAATAACGAAAACTGGTCCTATTTTTCAACATGTTAATTAGTCGTATCTCAAACAATGATAATAGTAATCTCCAACACAGCACCTGTATGAATACTGTGAGATTAAATCGTCGACTGGACAAGATTCTGTGAAATCCTTACCATGAAAAGTGATTCTGTACACTGCTTTGTAAACAGGTTATAAAGACAACCTTGCACTGCTATCTGTCATTTTGCCAACAGATTACACTAGGCTTTCCCTAATGGCAAAGACTATCATATTTCGAATAAACTTATTGGTTTACTTAAACTAAGCATCACTTGCAACGTGTCGCACTTGTCGCATTCCAAATAACGTTCGGCAAAATACAGGTAGATCTAAGTCGGTTTATGAAAGGTGTGCGTCTTTACGTTTTTGAATGCTCTACCAGGAATTGTTTAAATAAGTTAGTATAGTGATTGATTTTCTTTGTAATGTTGTTTCTGACCTATGATTATTGCTGAAAAAGTAACGCAAGCAACATTGTCTATGCTTATTACACCTCAATGTCTAGCTAGTTTGTTTCCACGAATATAAGCAGCTGTTTGTCGCACGACGACTTACTGATGTCTTCCATTTTACGACAGATTTACAACGGTTTTACAACACAACAGTGACAGGTTAATTTGATGGCAATTGAGCATAAACTGTAAAAAGCAAATCTATCATTCAATCAGTTTCTTTTTTCACTGTATAGAACACGGTAACCCTCTGCGATATACATTATCATCATAAATCTATTCGTAATTAAATAAAATATGACGATCTGCGAAACATGATACTAAAGAATTATTTTTGGTAATTATGAAAAACCAACTTAAATCCGGGGATACGTTTCTCGCCTAAAATCATGTGGTACATTGTAGCCCGAAAACTCACACAATGCCTGTTGTCGGGGTTATACTCAAAACGATACTACAAATTGCTGAGAAGCTTGCAGTGCCATACTAAATAATTTGGAGCTTATGTTTAACGTTTCGCAGTCGTCAAGTTGGCGTATTTCTTCAACCGACGGTATTCAGTTTACTGCAGCATTGTTGCCTCAGTATGAAATTGAGCATTTAATATTTATAAGCAAGTGGATTGTAGGGACTATCACGCAAACACCGCTCCACTTGCTCGTCAAGATAATAGGAATGCAGAATGTTCGGTATCAATTTGATAAATCTAAACGAATTTCACAAAAATGTCAACACATACATCGCCTTAATAGCTACCTCCCAGGTCACACTTGTTAGTTTGTGACATAAGAGACCAATCCTAGCACCTGCAGGGACAACCCATCTTCAATACGGCAGCTCTATCGTGTGCAGAAAAAAGTCTTTCATTAATAAGTTCAGATTTCTATGACCATTCTCTGTAACTGCTATATCAACAAAACAGATTCTCTATTACTCACATTATGTATTCTGAATCCCATTTAATCGTAGATCGCGCGGTCTTTCTTTAACTATCTATTCCGTGGTGATTATTTCGTACTTGGCTTCCAAGTAACAGCAATAAATAACTTGTTTGCCACACTTTGACTGAGGATGCAACTCATTTTTCGGATTTCCCCCTGTCTGTGTTTGTGAAATGTATTTTGACTTCATCGCCTATTTTATATGTCGTTGTGAATATGAAAATAAACGAATACAAACAAAGGCCCAGGAATTTATTATCATGTACATATAATTACAGGTCAGGACATAACTTCGTGTAATACTACGAGTTTACGTCCTCTCAAACTTCTGTATTCTGTTTGACTTCTGTTGCTATCACCATATTTTCTTACACCACCATCTATATGAAAAGCAGGATAGCCACTCTTCATGGTTGGAAGTCTATGGATGACTTCCAACTATCCTACTATAAGAGCTGAGTTATTGAAATAGGGGATTTCTCATTCGCTTTAAATTTGTTTTCAGTGATAACAGTCCGTCGAATATCGTTCATTTGTTTACCAACACTTGTCCACAACAGGTACAACTCCAGATGCGGAGTAGGTCGGGTGTGTAAAATGGAGGTAGACGACAATGTTACTTCAGTCGGGAAGACCATTGGTGGTCCGTTTCTGCTAGGTTTTAATAAACACTGGCCACGTATTATGAGAACTTATCTTTGTTAGATTTGAACAGAAGAGTCGGACGAAACGAACTACGATGTGGATTTCTAGCACAGATGTTTACCAGTCATCAGGATGTAACTAGCGTGAAAACAGAAAACGACATAAGTGCCGTGGTTAAAAGTGTAATCTGAGCTGGATCGCGAGAGATAGGCACAGCTGAGCATATGACAAGAAAAAATTGTTGTCGATAGTTGAACAACAAAAATACGCACATTTGAAATTTTTGAATTGTGAGCATTCCTCTTCACTGTAAACAATGATACAATACTGAGGTTGTGAGCTCTAGTTGATAAATGTCCGGTTACTGATGAAGTGGCGCCTCGTCCTCGTTGCTTGTTGCCCACTAACAATTTATTCAGTGAGTATATTAGCAGTTTTGATGTTTGCTTTTTGGCTTCAGTTTTAATTGTGCACTCTGTTTTGTGTTTTTTCCTACTTGTTATCTGTTTACGACTGACGAGTGTGTGAGACGAATTTCTGTTGCATTTGTTTTTCCAACTTGACAAAATATGATGCCTTCATTGTTTCACAACTCAAGCAAAAATAAAAACATGGTGGGGTTTTAAACTGAAACAACGTATTATTAATCAACTGTAAATGTGACTAAACTGATGGTATTAGAGTACTGAAATAAGCCGTATGTCATTGTACGAGAAAAACTCAAGTAGTGCGCTGTTGTTGAAACTTTCTAAGAATATTAGTTTGTTGAAATTTGCTTACCACAGGCAAATATGTTGATGTTATTAGAACAAACCTTTCAAAAGTTCGTCATTATATTGGCTTGACAAGTGATCGTAGATAGGTAAGCTAAACCGAGACAATTTCTGCCATTTGCGTGTAATTGGTAAGCTTCATGTGGTCAATACAAAGTGAAAATACAAATTTTCCGAATTGTTCGAAACAACATATGTGTTCTCTCTTAGAATACTCTTTTTAAAAACATGTAACTGCGTGTTCTCACCTTCGCACTGAGTGAAGAATATGATTCGTCGAACAACATCCAAATTTTGGGTTTGTATCTTTGCCACAAAGTCAAACTGCCCGCTTGATAGGCTTCCTCAAAGCCGAACTTTGCATATAGTTCTTCTTCGGTCTTTCGTTCTGTATCTAAATCTAGGGCGTTTAGTATTTGCAAGGTCTCCTGGGTTTCACGATGTGATGTGTAGGTCATCCAACAGCAGGGTTCTACCTAAAATGTATGTAGAGAAAACGACCAGAAGCTTTTGTTCATGTGGCGCTGCTGTATAAGTGAGTTACAAATGTTACTTATGTCAGTTTATATTCTGGAACGTGTGAAAATGGTTGAAAAGAATGATGGGAAATTTCGATAAGCTTTACCAGTAGGTGATTACCTGTTATTCCCATCAACGTTACAGACAATATAGTGTCACTTTTTAAATACTGTATTTTCGGTATGCTATATAAAAGCCTAACGGTAAGTTCTTTTTCGTTCGTCATGGTATTCCGATAAAACTCAAGCGTTTAAGACGTTTGTATTTTATAAGAAACGGTTTTAAAGTGTTGTTCACTGAAACTTCTCAATCGCCCTATCGTTCGCCATTTAATTGTGTTCTATGTTTAGTTGCTCAATAAGTGCAAATTCGTTTTTTGATGACGAAACCACATAAATTAAAAACTGAGGAGCAGTTAATGGTGAATAAGACGAGTAACAATGTACAAAACGTTGAACAATAACAATAGCTTCCAGATGGAACCTACTCACTCGTGACAACGTAAAGCAGCTGTGTTTTGTGGTCGAGTGTCAGGACAACCGGTTAATTGAAGCGCGAATGACGCTAACCAACCTCACGTGAGTTGGATGATTTACGCTTGTGGTTCTGTAGCTTCTCTATTATTCAAATAAACATGTCAGGCGCGAATAAATTGTTCAGAGTCAAATTATTAATTATGGAATACTTATAGAAGGAGTGACAACTAGAGTGTATGCAAAAGTATTAAAAATGTTAGTAGCTAATTTCTTTTGTATTCATAAATGAAGTAACTCTAGTGGAGCAGTCGAAAACGTTAATGCGCACACTTTGCTGCCTAGCAAATTCCTTTGCATATTACCAACTAAAGCCACTTTTTGATCAACTCTCAAAATTGACTTCACCCTCATATGACAATGTGCAGTGGTTCAAAGCATCATGCACATCAATACCGCACGTCTACTTCCAGAGGTTAATGGGTGCGCGCTCTAAAACACTGGGATTTTGGATCACGAACACAAACTGAGTTAAATGGAAAAATCTTCACCTTCTTTGAATAGTCGCTTCTAGTTTGCAATCGATCTCACCTCTGATAATCCCATTTAGTTCAAACAAAGAATGTCGGAAAAATTAAAACTTTTGCAACTGTTACAGTTAATACACTCAACAGCAGCGAAGGCATTTTTTACCCTGAAGCGCTCGTGGGCCTCAGTTTTTGGATTGCCCGTGCTTCACAAGGGCAGTTTGCCAATGCGACCAGTTTGTCAATTTCCAACTCACCTCAGCACGAACTAGAATAATGGAAAGTTAGGATATTAACCTCAGTGAAACAGCCATTATGCAGACATTTGTCGAAATACAGCTTCTATCCAACTGAACTCCTTGATATCGCCAATCTTGATCAGAAATACGTGATCAGCATCAATGTTAATTCGTTGTTCACAAACCTATCCCTAAACAGGACTACTTGAATCATACGTGGTTACATCTTTGTGAATTCCCTCAAAATACCTAACTGAACGTTTGAACTCGAACGACACCTTCTTTTGTATACCTCGAATGTAAACTACTACTTCCAGCAGGAAAGCTATGTGCAGCTTGATGGTGTAGACATGGAAGGCCCCATGGGACCTACCTTGGCTGATATCTTCACGGCTAATCTATAAAATCGGGCACGAGAAACTATCTATATTACCCATTTTTCCGACATGTGGACGATATTTCAATTATAAATGACAGTAAAAACATGCTGAAGAAGTTTTAACGATGTTCAACTGACTACACGTCAATATTACACTAAATTCTGGACATCATTGTAAGGCCTCTTTTCCGTTCACGAACATCCGCTTTAATCGAAGGACTGACGGTTCTGTACAATGCAGATTTTATCGTAAGTGAACTTGGAATTGCTAATACTTAACCTTCGACAGTTTTGTGCCAAGACATTATGAAGCAGCTTTCTACAAATCATTATTCAATACAGCCAGAAGGATTTGCATTCAGGGCACAATCCACAGTGAACTACAATCAGTGAATCAGTGTCTCCTGGACAACGAGTATCTTCAATCACTGCCGTACGTGGATGCCTTTTTATAACTTCTGTTCAAAGAGGATGATGCCAGTGCGTTTTTACAACGCCGATTGAATACCGGCGTATTACGGAAGTATAATGCCACAGAGATGGTGTTAAGATACACCATGAAATTGATTACAATTCCACCTATAAAACATCAGATGTCTCCGTTCGACAGAGTCCACACCATTTATTGTATTCCTTGTAGTTGTCAGGTCGACCGTATTGGCATGGCGAAGCGATAGCTGAAGTTTTGGGTGTCGGACCACAAGCCTGCATAAGTGAGGAAGTAAATGGCGTAAATGTAAGCTGACATCCGTGTGTGCACACATCAACCGCCACACACAATACCGGCATCAGTGCTCCCCCGTCATTTCCTTGAGAGCCATCACCAGCTGGATCCTTCACAAGCATTCACAGTTGTTTACGCAACTGATGAGCCCTAGCTGCTACGATATGCAGAGACATTTGATCTGTGACGCTGTTGTCCACTTCTGTGTTCAGAAAAATTTTTGTTAGTTTAACACTGCTAAAGAAAAGATGTTATTGCCTGATTAGTGAACAGCTTCACCGTACGTTTTCCTTCTACGTTTAGTTCCTCATTTGACTCTCTGGTTTCTACTTTATAATTTTCTGTTCTGTAGTACGCACTTGACATTATGTAGAGAAATTTGCTAGGTCATAAATAATGCCCATTATTGTTTTTATCTGTTCTACTAAAATGTTTCGGAAAAATGCACCTTCATATGTCTACTCTGTTGTTCAAAATTGTCGGAGAAGAATACGTGTCACAAGTATATTCCAGCAAGTTTTCTCGGGGAATTAGTAACGCGTGTGAGGTAGACAATACCCAATAATGATTGCAACCATCGCAGTTCCATAGAATTTCTCGTCATCCTCGTTAGAAAAAACGTAATATTCACCCAAAATGAAAAACAGCTGTCCTCTGTCAAGGTTTAAGTATTTCCAAATAAGTTCTGTAATACTAAAAGAACTAATAACGTTTTTATTACACTTGTGTTAATGACAGTGACAACCATTTCCGTGTTTCTGAAAATGGTGTTTCAGAACTACAATTCTTTGACTGTTAAGGGTGGGGTAATAAGTTATGATGGGTAAGTGAGACCTCCTCATCTACCAGTATCCTTGTGAATGCGTATTTTGATCATTACGATGCATTGTCCATATATAAAAAGTCTAAGAATGATGCAATTACATTGGTTTATATACCACTCGTTACTGTCCAGTTCTGAATATTTTTTAGTGCCAGCTATAACTCTGTTTTACGTACATTTTGCCAGACTGTCACCTTGCTTGAGAACTTAGGAGGTTTGACGTTAAATACGAATAAACCCTTGCTTCGCGAATAGGTTTTGACTAATGGAATGCTTCGACATAGCGACTGTCATCGGGAATGAAAAATACCTTGACTGTTGTCACCCATTCGTAATCACGCAATATCAAAGTAATATACACTGAATGGATCAGAGTAGAGTAACCTTCTTGTTAGGTGTTTATCTGGGATTACAATGACTATTTTCATTTTAATGTGTCTTTGACGGTCATTAGATATGATGAATTAATTAATTTCAAACGAGATGGGTGATGAAGCAGTTCTCGTACATAAAAGGTTCACAGGAAAGATAGGACTAGCTTCACGCATTTTAAAAAGCAACCAAACGAAAACATAACATTTGTTGTCATGTCCTGATCACTGTCATTCGGAAGGATGGGTAACATGTAACAAGATGATGTATACCAACTAACTTATGATCATGGTGAGGATCGAATTCCATCTACTGTTTGTAGGATGGTTGCAACTGTGGTTATGTCGATGACTCTGGACTCTGATATTCGGCCTCCTCTGGCATGTTGTTTGTTTCCTCATACTGATATATGAGTGGTCTACTCTATGTACATTTTTTCAAACATAAACCGCGCAATATCAGCCCGATATTTTCTTCGTTCAACTCCTCCACGGAAAACGAAGTTTTCAACTACCTTTTTACCTACTGTACAATCTATGAAGTTGTATTTTTATTTCGGCCGATGGTTGCCAAATGTAAATCCCCCTTCATTGTGGTCTGTATACTGCCCTGTGTATAGCCTGTTTTCTGGCAAACTCAGTGTCTAGAAACGCTCGCCAGTAAAAGTTTCTACAAGTGATGACTTTTACTCATTGTACAAAGCCATACATAATCATTGGTCTATGTGAAAGTAAAATAAAGTACCGCTTGAGTATCGCTGCAATAGGTTCAGACGGCCTAAATCTGTGACCACTAAAAGTTATTATAGAACATTCTTATGGAATGAGTTCAGTTAATCGATTTTGGTTTGTCTGCGATTTGGTACGCATTCGTTACTGTTGGAAAATTATACGAGAGATGTAAAATGCTTTGGCTTTACCGATTCAAATCAGAGTTATTGACAACGATTTTGATCGAGTTTCCCTCTACTGAAACACCAAGTGCCGGCTTCAGTCAAAGTCCTGCGAGAGGACGTGCTAATAAAAGTCTAGGCACTTGTACAACTGTTTGGAATAAATTACATCAGAGTTTTCCGAGAACATGATTGACATATGATTTGAAGAATATTCCACAGTCAGCCACTCATCGTCAGTACATATTCCGACGGCTAGAGAAAAACGCTCAATTATTTCCTAAGCTACTGTAAACAGTGGTTCATTGGACAGGTGAATAAATAACTATTGTGACATCAGCTTAAAATCTTTGCTTCAAACCCACTGCGTGCGCTATTCTGATGAGACCCTGCTAGATGAAACTAACTGTTTACTTCACTAAGTTCCAATGAAACTCAGGACTGATAAAAAATTTCACAAAATTCTGTACAAGCCACGCATATCGTAATATGCCAGTGTAACTTTCATCAACAACCGTGTATGATGTTACATCAAACGATCACAGTGGTAACAGAAACTCACTTGCATGTGCCCTTCCCACAAAGTTGGTTGCGAATGCCTCAGAAGGTTGAACTCGGTCAATTATTTAGAAAAAGTAATACAACTGTCCAGAGTTCATTTTTCATTTTACTGCCAATACTAATGAAGTGGAAAGCGGACCACGTGGTGGTCAGAAAGGTATGTTATCAATAGTTCCCTCGTAGAACCTCGTGTTTTTGAGACCATACACTACGAAGCATTTGAGCATACCGATATACCGAACAATCAACACTGATATTTCTGTAAGTATGAGTAGGTGTATGCATTTAGCTCATTGTGATCATCTTTTAAGTGATTGTATTTTATGGACAAGGAAGTTTCGTTCACTCTGTCTATTAGTTTACCACCAATGTCTCGATGAGTCTAAATTATGTTTTCAACCCTACATACACGAGGTCGGAATTGATATTTTTTATAGGTAATTGCTCTACCTCCTGTATATTGTTGTCACCTAATAAGTGAGTCAGATGTACATCGATTGAACACTATTCCAATAATTCTTATTGTGAACGCTGCAATTGTCATCAGAAAAACAAATATGAACTGGTGGAGATTCTGATTAGCAGCGGTCTTTCACTTCGAAGTTAAATTCCAGTTAGTAGAGAACCAAAATATTTTCTCTTCAAAATTTGCATTCATAATTAAAACTTATGTTTGCTTCTGAAAGGAAGACATCATTGCATCCAATATTATCTAGCCTGATTGGATAAACATGTCCATCTGGCGAATTGATAAGTTATGTATAAGCCATGTATAATTGAAGAAGAAAATAGTTCGGGGCAGAGAAACTAAAAGAATTAAATGTCCCAAGTTTTGCGTTTTATTAATTCATCATTACCTATCAATTTGTTACGAACACAGAGGGTCAGATAGGAAACAGCTGAGAATCTGTGTGAAAACACATTTGGCAGTAATCATTTACGCATGCGACGAGGTTGTTAGAAAAGCACCATGCTAAAGAGGTCTAGTGTTTTTTCTTTGTTCGGAGGAAAGGAAGGCATTTCGAGGAGGAATCTACCACACCGCCTAGATTAAGTCGCTTACCGTACAAGTTACTTAAGCAGTGACTTCACTGTGTTGTATATGATGAGATCACCAACAACTGGGTTAATTTGCCTAGAGAGAAACTAACGATTTTGTCAAGATATGTATAAGTTTTGACTGTTCCACTGAGCAAACCGCGTAGATCTCGCTTCTCTGGTTGGGATCCTCGTGATCACAAAAATCATTCACTAGAAAGACCATTCGAAGTAACGACACTGATGTTTACTGCTTTATTGACGTGCTGATCAGGCGTTTGTCCTGTATCGTTCCGGAAGACTATGCTGACTAGTATTCTAGTCTTTCCAGGTGCAACTTTGTCAGACAAACCAAAACAGAAACTCAGGAGAAAAGCAGATGCACTCATGATGTTGTATGCTGTATTACTAATCATGTACAAAGGAAAAGGTAGTAAGGCATGATCCCATAAGCACACAGCAGACATACTTATATAATTACGGCACTGCTGTCCTCCAGTTAAAGAATAAAGGAGGCTGAAAAGACATCATCATATAGAGCACTCCGATCACCCAACAGCTGGCCGTGACCGCTGGCATATTATCTACTACGGTTGAAGAACATGCGGCGTAATCTGTAAGCTTAACACAATTTTGGATACACGCCTTGCGCGCAGCATTGCTCAGAATCAGACTGTAATACTTTATTCACTGCACCCTCAAGCCAGACAAACCCTTCACTGCTAAGCGAGTCAGATCCATAGGTCAATGGCTCCGAATATTAGTCCCTGAAGAAAACTCTGTATCCTACTGCCTAGCGGACCACACTTTTGAGTCACGCATTCAAGGTGTGACCTCTCAGGTCAATCATTTCCGTGGCACAAATGACTGGTAGATATCACAAGTTATCCTTCTTCCCACAATGACATAGTTCACCCGTTGGAAACTCCATCAACCATTTTAACCCTGCGTTTTCTGAATTCTCTGACTCCCTGGATGATAATCGTTTTATTGAACCAACTTAACTGATAAACATTAGAACCTTTGTTACCTGCAAAATTCGACAAGTTGATCAGCAAGCTGCTCTGACAAGCAGACTTTCAATTCTGGAACTCGTCGTGTGCTGTGTGTCAGAGACGCAAGTCTACGATTCTTGCACGGTTATCCACTTGAGCTCACCTAGAGATAACTATCGATCCAAGCCTTTTACTCTTAGGGTCTATGATGACACCGAAGCTAAGTCCGGTTGTCCAACTAAAGTGAGAAACGCACTGAGTTTCAGAGCAGAACACTGTTTCTTTGAATTGATTCCATTGAACAGTCAGCTATTTGCTATATGACCCGCTATATCGTCCAAAATCTGACAACGCAAATCACAACACCGTTGTACAACAAATCCACCTACGCCTAGGTAAATGTGTTCCGCAACGCTGTTGTTGACCTTCTGAAGCCGACTAAACACTCTGATATTAAAATAGTCGGCAGTTTTGATGCGCAGCTTGATCACCTTCCTCCAGAAAGGAATCGGCCGGGAGGTAAGTTTGGTTTCCGGACACGAAGCAATGACCACAGTGAAAGACCGCCGCAACTGTTCACTTCTCATGTTCAGTATGCTTTGAGCACCACGTTTCAACAACTGAGGAGGCATTGTGTCCCTGTGCTTCGCAGCCCCGGTCGCAACTTGATCACGGTTATTTACAAATGGCGCCACTCTCTTAAAGATTGTCGAGCATTTTAAAGCAAACACCTGTACCCGGATCATGCTGTTGTGTGTGTTCGTTTTGTTCTGTCACAAGCCCAGATGACAAATCTTCATGAACGCAAGATACCTAACCGTCAGTCGAGCGAGGAGAGAACAAAGAACACTTACCAGGAGGCATTGGTGAACAAATTGCTCAGTTCTAGTCAGGTGAGAGGAACTAAGAAACACGGATTTCCAGAAAAATACATGAATATGTTGAGGTCCCTGTATGCTCATTTTACAAGCATGGTGAGGGTTTGAGGGCAACTGTCTTAGACCTTTTTCACCTCTGGTAGTGTTCTTCAAGGATGTCTTATCTCCCGTTCTTGTTCAGTTTTGTCATGGACGATATTTTGGAGGTGTGCTTTAAGAATCCAGGGAAATTGGTGTTGTCCTACTCGCTGGCGCTTCTTGACCAACAAGGGGTATGCGGATAAAATCATCTAACTTAGCCCCTCTGTCAAAGACATGGAGGACCTTCTGAACAAGCCGAGTTACAAACCTGGTTTATATGCAGTGGAATTTGCATCTTCGAATTGCAAAGTGTCATTTCAAAATCTGCGTACTTCCACCCTTATTTCCCTTATTCCAGGCAGTCCGTTGTAAATTGTGGACATTTCCACATACTTTTGCAACACTCTCCTTCTCTTTCATTATTTCTGATGGAATACCTGCGAGGATGCCAAAAGCAGGAGTTTTCTTTTCCATTCTGCGTAATTTGTGGCGTCAAAAAGCCATCCGGTTGTCGCTGAACGCAAAGGTTTATAATGCTTAGGTACGTTCTGTTTTGCTCCATGGTTGGGTAACGTGGTTTGTTCACAACGAAGATGAAAGGGGACTTGCCGTAGTTAACTATCGTTTCATGCACAAACAACAATAAATCGAATGTATTAATTGATATGAAGTGTACTGTCCTTCCTTACACTCGCTTGAAACTGTCTGGTTAGTCTTTCCACTGAGAAATCACGCGCCGTCCGTGAGACAGACGTCAACCTCCAATCTGTTCAACGTTGATTCTACAATCAGCACTCCTGGTTAGAAGCAAACAACAGCTCACCACAGGAGATCCCCTATATTTGGGATTAACCACACACTGTCAAAACTGAAATAACTGTACTGATTTATCACTTCACTAGTCTCTTGTTCACAAAGACCATATCAAGAATTTACCGCGGTTGATAAGTTGTCATTATTCGTTCAGTGTGCATATATATGAGAAAAATGTACTCTCACAACATAGAACGGCGTCAATTCTTACGTGTTCGGCTAATAATATTGGCCTTAGCGCCAGTCAACAGTTCATTCATACATAAACTGAACAGATCCCATAAAAAAACAAGTAATTTATAGCAAACGCGCCCTGCGACGATTGTTTGCTCAAGGCACAACTCAAGCTCTCACAATCTTAGTCTACTATCAGGATGCTGGAAACGAAACTATCCGTCGTCTGTTCACCAGCTTCAATTTTACAGTTCGTCACGCCATAACCCGTCCTTCGGCACTCAAACCACCACTGAATTTCACGACATATCCGTAACTAGTTAAAGATTTACGGAACTGCTGAATAGAACAGCCGTGCCATTTGACTGCCTTTGTTGCTTGTTGAAAAATCCGAACTATGGCGTGAAGTGAAACCGTTCAAGTTTGTTTTCGTCACAGGACACCAGGCCTTAATGTTACCCGTTATTTTAGGTCCATAACTTTCGTCGGAACTATGAAAAGACTATGTCTTTAAACAAACGTTAGGTTTCTCACATATTTTATACGGGAATTTGGCTGTATCCTGCTTATCACATATGAACAAGTGATCGAAGTTTATTAGGTTTCGCAATCGTTTCTCTTGTTTGAAGCACATGAGAATGTGAATCCACTGAATTGACTGCGTGACCACCCTGGAACGCAACGGTTTGTATTTAAAGTCACTTCATAAATGTATAATGACCCCATTGCGTCAGTTTGATCGAAATTCAGGATGCTGTTGTTAACCTTTGGTTTTTACTTCATACGTATTTTTTTCTAGGGCTGTTACTTATTGAGGCACGAATACTTTTCGGTCTAATGGGCAGTCCTCTCATCTTTTGAATGTATTAAAATTAACATCACTCAGTTTAAATTGGATCGCATAAAACTTTCTGTTAAGGAAAACAGAGAACATCAAGAGAAAAAGCCTGTTACATTCCCGATGATTCTCTTCAAACAGTCCATCACTGGAGAAAATTTGTGGGCACCGGCAGTGTCAAAAACAGCTTCTGCTAAAAGACTGTTTTACCAGAAATTTCCATACCTGAATTTGCATATAGGTTACAGCCATCCCTGTTACGGTGTAACTATCCAAGGAGTATACTTAACAGCTTGTACTGATCCAAACTGAAATCGTTCCTGAAAAAATCATTTAGACTTCGGTCGTGTTTCTCAGTGGTTAATCATCTTTGTACGGTCTTTCTTAGAGTTTACATGAACACCCTGAAAGCTGAATGAAGCCCAGCGCTTTACCTTGACTTAAATACACACAGTACAACGGCGAAAGCCTGCAGTTGACTCTAGAACTGATGGGTCACATGATAGATTGTTATCCAACTGTACCTCAACTTGTAGTGGTCAGATAACAGCGAAAGTTTACCAGTGTTGTGGAGGATTCATACAAAACAAACCATTTACCAAATATTAGTTACTATGGGAATGGCCGTCTTCGAAGGGGAATCGCAAGAAATGTTAATGGGAATCACCAATCATTTTGTGATGTAGGCAAATACTTTATGAATTGTGTACTTCACATTCTTTGATGTAGGATGAATTCCTTTACACAGCATATATATTAACGAGAAATTTTTAATGTGCAATACAGTTAGAGTTACCATAAATTAAATTCACGAGGTCTGTTACGCAAAACTCCAATATTAAAGAAGACATTGATTAACGTAGTGCACAACAATGAGAAACTAGTAAACGGGTATAGATTAGCAGTTTGCTTTGACTGTGAACTAGCGAGGAAACGCCAAAAGAAAATGGGTAAAAATGGTTGAGCCGTGGTCTAAGGCAAAACAGTCAGAGTTCACACACGGTAATGTAGTAAGCCAACTGAACACAGGAATGTTCATATTTGTCTCTAGACACATTACTGATTTTGCTGTGTTATTTTTAACCCCTTGGAAAAAAATTAGTGGACTTAAGCCGATTTAGCGTTTTGTAATTCTTAATAATAAACCCAGATAACTCTGATAAACTTCAACCAACATGTGTTTGACCCGTAGCCACAATGTTAGACTGGATGCTCATATTCTCAATCTACTTGGGCAAGAGTTCTTGCTAGCACTGAGCAACATCGCGGATTTAACTTTCTGATCAGTTACTAGAATGTCTATCTAGCAGGATGTTGTTGGTTTGTTTTGGATGATTATATCGTGACTATGAACAGTACGTTTCTAGCTGCACCAGATTTCTATTTGCCTACTCATATCGGGCGTATGTTGGCTCAAATTAAACCAATGCCATCGTTGCACTACAGTTAGACTGAGTTTCACCTTTTGGTCTTAGTAACCGTATCCAACGACGTTTTTAACTTACTCTTCCTCAGTATATCCAATAACCTTGAACATATTTGTGATTACTCGACTTACTGTGGCCACACAATATACCAGACGAATACACCATTGCCCGGTAAAATATGAGGGTGGTTCTTCACGCTCAGCTAGCCCAGACCACACACACACAAGGTAATGAACTAAACTGGTAGGTGGAGTTAATTGGTAGAAATGTAAACAGCACACCTCCTTCTCTATTCTCTCTACAATTTTACGTACATGTACTCTTCTCAAGCTATTGATCGCATGAAGGAAATTTTGCCAAGTACTAGTGACTGTTCCACCGATCAATTTTGCCTTATACGGCCGCATCCGTTAGGAATTCACTAAGTTGGGAACGTATACTGAGAATGGTAAAAGGAAAATTATAAGCCGTAATAATTCGCCTTGAAAAATTAGCACTCTCGTTGTGGCGTTGTACAGAAAGCGTAACTTGCTGATCAGAACTTAGTCCTCTTGAAATATCCAGTCATTTCAGGTAGATAATCTCAACAGCAAGTATTCTTCCAATAATACCACACGGATGTTATTTTCCACCACAACCATATCACTCTTTTCAAATGAATAACGCCTTATTCAACCTGACAGCGCAGAAGATGAATAGCCCAACCTTGTTTTTCTTCCACTGAAATGCTCTTCTCTCTGACTCATTATTTAAAACTTCTAATTGAACAACTAATTCTTGACTTCTAACTCAAACGCCAAATTTTGGTACATTAAGGTTGGCATATTCATCATACTGAGAATGTGGCAAGTATTGTAGATATTTGACGCGGAAAATGACCATTATTCAGATATTTTTCGACAATCTGTCAGCATTGAGAGTCAAACCCTAATAGAAATAAATGTTTTCTGATCAAAGTGACTAGATATTTAGTTAATAGGCTCGTAAAAGTTTTATGCGGTGTAAACGAGAGCAGTACTGTTTTAGTGGTGGGTCTCAGGTAGGTAATATTAGCTTAATACCTGATGTCCGCGGACGGTACATTAAACTCTACCTATAGCTAATTAATGCTTAATAATACTCACCGGTAAAATATTATTCGCTAACCGTCTAGGTTGCTTTCTTATAAAAAGGCACTATTGTTGATCGAGCTATCTTGCGACTGGAGGGGGACATATTGTACTACTCATCGTTAGTAGTTTACCGACTGAATACAGTTCGTTCTTGTCACCATCCAACCGATCAATTGTTGTGGCCGTGTAAACGTAGGGGATGTGCCCACAAAACGTTCATATAATGGCTTCGAAGAAGATTGTTTTATTCATCAAGTCCATACCATCGACACTAAATTTTGTCATCCATTGGCTAATAACTATAGCGTGAAATGAAGACGGAGTTAAAAATACTATGAACAGCCAATTTTCCTACTTATAATGCTGCGGTTGAATCAAAACGCTCCCACCCCTCAGTGATGTGCGACCGAACCATTCTTTTATCTTTACATTAGTGAATACAACTTGTCGTTCCCTAGGTCGAGCAAGTTTGTTCGGTGTTTTAAGTATTAACTCCATCACCCCTTGCATATTCCAGAAAGTGCAGCTCTTGCTAAGTCTCCTGCGGAAGTGCACGTACTGACAAGCAAGCATCTATATCCTGTACATTCTATTGCTTATTGTTTGTATTCAGATGTCATTAATCTGCAACTAGCATTCGGCACTTAGCCAAAGACAAAATATTTTTCTATTGCTGAAAAAATTATTGTTCAGGCATGTTTACTGTGAACCACTTATTTTATACCCCATTCATCATCATATAATCTGATGCAGTATCCTGCCGTAATTAGTAAAGTAGTAACTATTATTGTATAATTCATAAGAGGGTCCAAAATGATCACAGTCTAACACTGAAACTAATAACCGGAGAGTTTTTCAACGTCTTCAACAAATAGATGATTACGCAACTAACACACATTACTACTGGCATGCGCCGTGTAAACATGATGTCAAATTTGGCCACAAAATGCACTTATTCAAGGATATTAGTGTATTGTCACATAAATCTTATAGTTCCAAAATAGTCAAACCTTGACAGATTATTTCCAGTTGAGTATGTTGCACTGTGTATATGCCAATATCTGATAAAAGACTGAAGTTTATTCCGTTATCTACTGTCACTTTTAGGTTGCTTTGTGCAAAGGGGAATTTTGATTTTTTCTTAAGAATATAACACATTATCTTTGTCCTTCAGACCTGTAGCAAAATATTTCTATACACCTATTGCAGGAGTGTTATCCTCTTGTATATGTTACACTTTTCAGCGTTTCGTGCAGACAATCGTCTGGCTTGTTCATATATTTTTCTCCTGGAAGATCACTCTTCATTCTTGTTTGTTTTCATATATCCGTCAAGAAGTTTAGACTTGTGGAAACCACAACAGCATTTGAAAGTAATGTCGTATCATTTCAAATGTTTACAACTGAACCCCCCTGCGTGAATGCTAAATGTTAGACATCTGTGTCGTAAACATTACTATAAACAGAGTTGATCACAGCTTCTTCACTTCTATAAATATCTTGGTCAGCCCTTTTCAAAACAAAGTGTTCGACTCGAGTTTCTATCTTGATATTCCTCGTCATCACTGTATGTTTTTTGTCATTGTTGAGATTTCAGCTTCGTCCACATTATCAGGAAGCAGTCTTGTTGACCCCGGCACCAACGAGCGACTGACGAATTATTTCAGAGTTATATTTGCTTATGAGTACTCTTCATGTGATCTCACATCCAATGTCGTCTAATGATATAATCTCCAGGTTGTTTAATTAGACGTATTGTCATTGTAAGTGATTGTCAGTATACCTGTCGTGTTAGTAGAAAGAGGCAGGTAGAATACTAACAGATAGATTACACTAAATTCAAGCCGATAAAAGGCGACCACAGCTTCTGAGAAGAAAATTGCTCTGTTTTACACAAGGAAAAGTAACGTGATCATATAAGGTTTCTATGGCAAAGTGAAATGGTATTCTGTGAAGAATATGACAACAATTTTAAAACCGTTCGTGGAGATGGTGTACACTGACGTTGACCTTCAGTGTGTAAAAAACGTATTCATTCTCTTGTGAGGGTTATGACCGTTTCTGACTGTGAAGGATGCACAATGTAAAGTAAGGTTGCTTCATTATCTACACTCGTCAATGTTTTGAACATTGAAGAAATTAAGATTTTTACGTTAATCAGTTTAAATGGTAGATTTTTGATGCTTCATGATATTGCGAAACGAGGAAGATTATAGGTAAGGTTTGTTGTTAGTTTGGCAAATTTGTTTACCAGTTGATACCCAATATGTTCCATTTGATATGTGCCTAAATGTTTTAATTTTATTGAACAAGCAATGGCAACAAAGCTTAACAAAGAAGTTTACACATAAGATGAGTAAAAAATAAATAGCTAACTATTCCAAATAATATAAAATAAACTTTAAATGTTAAATTGTCACCAAAAATTCTCCAGGTGCCGTTCATTGCCAGCAGTATCGTGTAATTTTCTCCTGGAGGTCTGATAAAGTAAGGTGGTTGCTATACAGTTAAATTTTATCATCAACACGTTTGGATTTCTATTCATTCTGCGCCACAATTGAATGGATGTTTAACCATAGAAGCCTGATTTACTATTTACGGGCCACTTCATTAAACAAATGGAGTTCCGCGAGATATTTTATGTTTAATAAAATCGATAACCAGGAATTACAGAATTCTGACATGCAGGGCGAACTGTGTGTTTCTTCTAGCAAAGCATGTGGTTCCACATCCAATGTTTTCAGGATTTTGATTATCCCTGTCTACTTGGGCATGCTCCAAAACGTAATTCCTCACAAACACAATAATAACAGCATTTTTGATAATTAGTCCAGAAATTCGACTGTTGCACATCGATTGCACATTGTCTCAAAATTTACAAAATGAGTGCTCAGGTTATACAAAATTATACAAACATGAAAAGTCCCAAAACTTGCTAACTTCGTAGTAGACTGGTCAAAAAGAAACCGGTCATGTGTTTCGCTGTCAAATGTACTCGACGTTGCAGAACTATAGGTAACCGCTGGGTTTTCCGTTATTTACGATTTCATCGGGATTAACGACTAAGTGTTTTTTCCGAAGTCACCTCAGCACACTGTTGTATGTCTAGTGGCAGATAATCAGACTACATATATTCTGCAGAGGTGTGAGTAACAAAGTAACTCATCTTAATGCGGCCGGGAAGGTCATCCACTTTCCAGTGTGCAACTCCACCCGTGCAATATTACGCACTTCAGTTCTTAAAAGACGTTAAACCCTGTTTGTAGTAGTTGTTTTGCTTGGTGATGTATGCTAAAAATTCCAAAAATTTCATTAAGTCCTTGCAAACTTTATCGGTTTGACCTAATAGATTGTTGGCTTTTCATGCTTTTTGTTCCATCTCATGAGCTTTTCTGCAAAATCATTCACTATTAATCGTAATTCATCCTACTTAATGACAAAAAAACAATGAATAAGTGTGGCAATCGTGCATTTATCGTGTCCTTGAAAGTTAGACATTCGTGCATTTTTTTACCCGTTCTTTTCCCTGCACTGTTTTACTTTTATTACGTATGGTACAACGAATATATTACAGATTCTCACTAAGTAAATTAGGTCTGGACCACCACTTTTGTTTTTTGTTGTTAAATGGTTAAAGTGTTGTGTAGAAGTCTAATGTGGTAATCATGGTATGAGATTTATAAACGAATTTTTGGGCTAGTTTTCTCCTACTCCGACGTTTATGCAAATTGAGAAGTAGATCTTCAATACAATAAAAGAAAGCTGAAATGACTCCGAAGCAGTTATTCTGCCTCCTCGAATTAGATGTTTTGTATTAGATCATTTGCCTGGTCTTTATTTCATCGCTTTTCACGTCAACATGATTAGAACGTACACATTTTGACTCGGAAGTTAACGAAGTTTATACATGTCCTCATCTAACTTCGCAGTTTGATGAGATGTCCGACTGAAGCCCCACTATCGGCCTTCAACCTGACTACGTTTAATGTAACGGTTTTGCAGTTATATTCAGTGGTTTTGTCTCCCATCTGTTGTTACCAATTGGTCTATGATTATAAGCCAGTTTCACATACTTCAGTACAACTGAATTTGTGAAATTCTTTGCATTCTTGCTGTCTGCCTGAGGATACATGTGCGCCCACGCGGACAATGAATTATTATTGTCCAAAATAAGCCAAAGTGAATCATCTCCAGATGATCGGTTTGCATGACTTTAACCATAGGTATAGTTATTCGATATAATGTGTAGATAATCGTGTTCTCAAGAAAATTGTGTATGTTTTTATGAACCAATCGCTGCCGTCATCGGTTTGTTCGTCAGTTGTTTAATTTCCCTCCAGAATGATGGGGCGTCTTTTCCGTTTCGGAAAGCCTATTCGGTAAAGTTGTTACATTAACAGATTACTGAATGACTTTGGTACCGTGAACCTTGTTGCCCACTGAGCAATGATAATCTATGACGATATTATGACATACGTTTTATATGTGCAACCGTATGGAGAAAACGTTAATTTATAGATGATGCTTTGCGCAGGTTAAAGAAAAGACTGTTTACCATGAGGTTATCTAATGAGTCTCACAAAAGAGGAATACATGGATATGACTGGTTGATTTGTTGCGATAAGATGATCATGCTGGAGGTGAGGGGAAGGGGAGGTTTGGGCCGAGATATAAAATTACATACGACAAGGGCGTACTCTGTCAGGTGTCAATCAATTTAGTGTGAATAGGATCTGGTTTTTGTAGTTCAGTAAACTGGAAATGAAATCTGAGTTGCGAAAACGGCGATAGACTGTGGGTAACGTTCAATTTTGGACGATCTACGTTCAACAAGACTTTTACAGTGCTTCACAAACAAAAGTGAACCCTAGCATTTATTGATGTGAATTTTTGAAGTTATGTCCTGTTGCGGTAAGTGGTATTGCATTAGAAATAGACCGCGAAGATTAGTTCAAATGTTATTTCAACCACCGTGAAAAATTTTGACCATGACCCAGAATGTAAAAGGTAAATTTGATTTGAGTTCAACTAATATTTTAAAATATAACTGCGGCATTCCGAGATATTTTCGACAATATTACGGTCCTTGGTGGCACGTTGAACAAACCGATCGGATCTTTTGACCCACATTAAAATGCCCACACGTGTTATTGGACAGCTAAATCAATAGAAGAGTATCTAATTCTTAAGAAAGAAACCTTCCGCTTACGACAAGGACAATGAAGTTGCTGGAGAACATTGTGCGAATAACCACCATTGGAACTTGCGTATACAACCGCTCAACTATCCACACGTTCTTCATCTCAGTATCTAGGACTTATGTGCGATATATGGTTCACCAGATGACGTTTCTGATATCATCGGGCGGTTCACTGTTAGTTAGAATATTATCTGTGGAAGTTATGGAAGTTTAAACCCAAAATGGTTAACCAACTTGTTACATGTAAACAAACGCGGATGGGACGCCCAAATTAATTGATCAATCAGCATACTTGTCAACAACACAATGTTTATGACCAACAGAACAGCATGTACCAAACAAAATTTCAAATGGCCGCACACTTTTTATTTCATTGAAAATTCGAATGTAAATTCGCGTGACCTCAATTCATTTTCAAGTATGCACGCATTGCTGGATGATAGCCACTTAACTGTGCACTTACTTCATCGGAATTAACACCGGACCTAGTAAATACTCAGGTAACATGTGGCCTTTTGACCGCTTTGCTAGAGAAGCATTTTGAACTTACTGCAACGTCTGCCCTTTCTTCAATCATGCCTACTTTTTCAACAGTCAAAGACACGCATCTTACGGATATCTAGCCGTAAGCACTTTACTCTTATAGATGTCCTGATCGTGAAACATTCCGGATGACTGAAACATCAATTTACCCATTACGGATAATTTGGTAGTTCGTTAGCATTTGCCGTTTACTCAGGGTTAGTTTCTTTCTAAACAGTCTCATTATAGTAGGTTTGTTCGTACTACAGGTACCTAGCAATAGAGGATATTTCCATTGGTCAATTTTTGGTTTACAGAGAAATCAAAAATATACGCTCCGCACATTTCAATTCCCAAGCAATTTTCACTATATATCATCGGTTTTTTATTTCGGTTCGCGGATTTCTGTTAATTAAAATTTGGTATTATCTACTTCCTCGGCAAATAAAAGAGCTCTCGACTTTTATTTTTGTTACTCGCCTGAAGGTTAGTACCAAGCTTAATCCAATTCAGTGTGACGACCTTCTGGCGACAAATGATACTGGTTTCTCCAATATGTCGCGACGTTCTGTACATGTTGATCTATGGTGACCATGAACATTTTGTAGGCTCATGTCGACTTACCTGTCATCACCAACATACACTACATTACCAGGATGAGAATAATCGCAAAACAACATAAGCGAAAGTCATTGAACATGTTGATGTGCCATCCGAGTCCTTTATTTGCCTTCGTGTTCATTAATGAAGAGACGAACAACGTAAAAAGGTCATTTGAACTAATCATTTCCATGTTCCAGTTGTGATTATCGACATTCATATACCACTACCAGGCATACAGTCAGTCCACCGTGAGTGACGGAGGTGCATGACCTCACATTTAGTAGAGTTGAAAGGGAACCAGTTGATCGTAGTGCGGCAGTCAAAGCATTTTTAATGGTTCTGCACACTATTTTCCCTACAGAGGTATCTTCTATGTGACAAGTTTCAGTCGTCGCCGATAACCCCTGGAAAAGTGGACATGTGACCACTATAAAGCGAAGGTTGCACTAGGGACTGTATGACAAACAGTTAATCACAAAGCGATGCCTATAAAATGTACTGTTCATGTTTACGTCAAAGTGAACCAAGGGAACAGAGGGTTATGATTACCCTGCTTGAGCGAAGTAGTCTATTTTAGTTTAGAGCTTCAGGAATGTCTGGAACACGAAATGAACCGGCTTGCTTAATCAAACTTATAGGTTGTGTCTTCCGGAAGACAAAACTAGATAGTTATTGCACGCAAATCCTTTTTGAAATCAGGATTGGTTGTCGGTGTAGACTAAAATTCAGTTTGATGGTTGCGTAGCTGGTCTTCAGCCATGTTTTTCCCAAGCGCCATATGTTTGGTGGGCTCGTTTCAATCACGGATTTTAAACACTTGTGAAACTGAGCACATCTGCTAGGCTTTGGAATGTCTGGCCTCTAAATGAGCTTGAATAAGAAATTATCATAGTGTTTTGTACAACGCCATGACGCGTCCTTAGTACTAAAAGTGAAACGATACCACAATGTGGACAGTTATTTTCATAGACCGTTTCTAATATTTTGTAGTCTCGTGTGTGGTGCAAAAGTGGTTGGTTCAAAGATACCAGTATTAACTATACTGAAACTATATGGCAAGTGGGAAATACGATGAGGTAATAATTAACCATAAATTTGGCTACATCCATAGTTGAGCTAGCCATCCCGCATGTGAAGTGAAGAAGAAAATACAAGGAGACTTCTGGTATCATAATATATATTATGTTAACCTAGTTTAAGTTTATTGAGAAATCATAACAATCGAGGTGAATAGTCTATACACTGATAGCCTCGATAAATAGGATTCCTAGATTTCCACATGATGTTAGGTATCAATCACGATTCAACAAACCAAGTTTACCGTTTATCCTAATGCATCCGGTAAAATGATTCGTGACAGATACAGGGATTTTTGTACTCTTTTGTCAACTCTGTAAAACTTAAAATGGCTTCCTCAAAGTATACCCTGTTACAGGAATGATAAAACTGCAGTTTCGTTTAGTATCAAACGTTACATTCGGTTATACATTACATCTTCGGATCGTTTGCAGGAACCTTGTCATTTGCAATATATGTATTATAATAGGGAATACTAAGAGGAATATTCGTTTGCCACATTATTAGGGCTGCTTCGTTTTAATGGGAGAGAAAATCGAATCTATTGCTTCTCTTCGAAACGGGCTGACTGAAAAGTCTTTGGGAATACGAAAGCTACGATCAGTTGTGGGTGAGGTTCAACTTGAAATGTTCAATAAAAGACTGAGATATGTGCTTCCGTTCATTTATCACACCGACGCTCTTTATTCGCTTCAAGTTTGCGACATCGATTTTTTTATCATTCAGGCGTGATGACCGGTCAAACAGAAATGCTACCGATAAATATATGGATTCGAAAGAATTAAGGTAGTCAAGAGTTGAGTCATATAACGTTTAAGTCTTTTATATGCAAAAAATCCAATACACTAGTATCTGGCACAAAACTCTGTTAAGAACGCTTTCACCAATCATACACTTTTAAGTGGATATCGTTCAATGGTAAGTTTTGATGACTTTGCTACATGTTTAGCAACTATGCACTGAGACGGCTTTGCCTTTACTCTGGATTATAACTTATCAGTCTCATGGTGTCACTTTGTATTCTGAAATAAAGAAACATCTTGTGAACTACTGTGTAGCCGAGCCTGTCGGCATTGTCGACATTTCATGAAACATTTCTTCCTTCCAATAAACTGAAATAAACCGAAGGCGATTTAAAAAATTTGCTTCATGAGCTGTTTGTTACAAGTGATACACCAACATTCTACTGTTGGTCAGCTATCAACCTATCATTCTACTTCTTGTTTGGCAATGCCGAGTTGGGTCCGGTCGTCCTGGTTTCAGCTATTTTCATTGTTTCTGATTTGATGTGAAGTAGAACAGTCATAATTAGCCGATTAATACAGTTGCAGTCTTTTTGTCAGACGTGGTAAGTTGAACTAGTGATAGCATGCTCATTAAAGTAGTTGAATTTTTATGTCATGTAGTCCTAAACTGTGATTGTTGTTAAAATGCTTATTTCATTGGAGAGATTATGACAACGAAGTATAGAGCAAATGTCACACAGTTGCACAACAAAATGTAAGTCGTATTACTAATGAGTAGTTTGGCAGATTTATGATTTTTAGATGAGACCCAAGTGTAAAAAGTCAGGGCTTCGGCTGGATTCGAACAAGCATGGAGTTTCTGTCGCTGGTTCGAATTCAACCGGAGCCTTGACTTTTAACAGTTGGACCTCATATAAAAATGTAAATCCTTTTTTTCTTTAACTGTTCGAGAATATCCCAACAAGCCCCGGAGCGTGCTTGCGAACGATCAATTCAAATAACTGTCACAATATATTTATAATGAAACGTTTTCAGTTGTAGAAACTCGTTTTCAAGCAAAATTTATCTCACGTGTTGACCGAATTGAATGGCTTCTATAAGATAGTTTTATTTTAGGGTAAACCAAGTGGTTCAGAATGACTTGCTACTTCGCTATGTTGTTATGAAACGGAAAACGATAGTAGAATTATGTTTTCGGTTTAACTCTTCAGTAGTGCCTACCTTCGTGACGTTCGGGATTCGAACTGTTGTCATGCATTTCTAGGATAGCCGTGCTGACTACTGCTACAATGATCTCACATCGAGATTGACCAAGTAAACATGTGAGACAGGCTGCCACATTTATTTGTGAGTAATGTGGAGACTGCCCAATCACCTCCAACAGTAATGTCACCCCTCCCCGCTAAGAAAACCGGTGATACCTAGCTGGGGGCTTCTTATCAAGTTGAAGTCACAGAAAGCATTCAACTTACGGACCATGGGCTTGAAAATTGGTAAGCATTAAAAAATTTACACTAATTTAACTTGAGCAACACTTCATTTGTGACGATCGGACACAAAACCTAGTGTGCAAATTTTTCGTTGTGTAACTCAACTTTTAGGCAGCCTCCAAAGAAAACGTTCAAATATAAAACAATAAAGTAGGTCACCTGATTTGCATCAAGACCCCAGAATTCCAATTCCTCTTCGAACAACGGTCCGCATACATCAGTCGGGTAATGCAATTTTCCTGTTCGATAATAGTTCAGTATTTGTCCAAACACTCCGGGATGTCGATCAAAGAAATACTCGTTCAGGATGGGGTCATAGTTAACCCCAGCTTCAGTAAGCTTTGACAAACGAGTGGCTGGAATTTTTTTCAAGGTCGCCTTGTACGTTTCATGTCTGATACCACCAACGTTGAGTATCACGCGATTCTCCAAATCCATTTTCAAATGACACAATCTGAGGTAGAGCAAAAAGATTTTATGCTAACGCAAGGACCAACAGATAAAATATGCATTTAGTCCAAGTTCATTCAAACGAGCCGACGTGCAATAATCAATCAAGAGTGACATTGTTATGACTGATTGCCTTTGATTAGTGCATCAATTACCTTTGCTTTCACAGTTGTGTTCACGCCTTATCCACTTACGTGTAGCTTGACGTAGAGTGACGGATAATATAAGAAGGTGGATGGTATGATCTTTTCGGAAGGTAACAAAACTTTTACGACCATCAATCGCAAATATACAACCTTCATGCTGATGTTCGATCAGACAAATTGAGTTTAGAGATTTTACTCAAAATACCTGTAATAAACCGACCAAAAAACTTATCTTAGAAGACATCAAAATACGATTATCACACTTCTATCCCGTAACACTCGATGCGTTTATCCTGAATTCAATGAATGCTCTTCAATTTAGTATGTTTATGGCTGAGGAAATGTCAGATTGTGACTCGAATGTTGTCTGAATGGTTGGTATTCATGAACTGGACAGGTCATCTCCGCATTTCCTAAGTTGTTTGAATTACGCTGTTTTGAATAAAAAATGTATTAGTCCACTGTGAACGTGGAACCAGATGTGGTAGATTTAAAGTAGTGATTCTTACGGACCAGCTACAGTTACATAGCAGGATTTCCAGAGTGACTTACTAGGCAGATCATTGTACCATCAAATCAGACGTACAGTCTTTTACCACACGTTACAACGTAAGCTATTTGAGCAACGTGACAGAAAGGATGATACCCCTGAGTGAAACATTCACGCTTTAAAACAGCGATTACAAACTAGAAATAGATGGCCTTAACGTGAAGTTGTTTATCCATGTCATTTGATCAAGTAGTGAGTCATGTTTTCTAAATTTTGGGGTATTGTATTCCCTGCGATATTTATACGAACTTTTAAACTTGGTTCAACACACACTCCGAAATGATCTTCTGAAGCCCCATCATTTTATTATGACAATTAAGATTATACAACCAAGAAGTAAAACGATTACTGACCGCTTATAACACTGACTACTTACCATTTTTCTGTAAACAATTTTTCATCAAATATTTCAATAGATTAACGTAAAGTTCAAACGCTATCAGAAACGTTGCATGATAATTATATGCGTGCTTTCATTTTATGAAATCTCTTGGGACCTTCTATGTAAAACCGGAATAAGTGAACAGATTTTCCTGTCCGGAATTCTTCACGCCCCGGAATAATCGGTGACATGATGTGTTGAAAAAGTAATGAGCATCGTTTGTGAAAGTGATTTCAGCTTCAGGGAATACTATTTGTGAGCTAGGTATACAGCTCGAGCTGTTGTGCATAACTGAAACATCTAGTGCCTCCCCTGTGAACACATCATTCTAGTGTAACGCATCCCACTCAAAAAATGTGTGAATCTCACATGCCATGAGCACACAAGTATTTGCACATTAATCCATTAATGAAAGGTTTGGTGTTTTATTGAAGACAAACTTACTCGCACATTTAAACTGAGAAATACTTTCAGGTATATTCCAATCACATACATATCTTACAGTAAATACAATATGTCTTCACTATTCCTACTGCACATTCTAAACGAGCACCTATTTCTTCCAGCACTACAAAAACTACATACAAATAAACGGTGACAAAACGAAGTGTTGTATCGTGCCTACGCGTAGGTCATTTAACATCCACGAATCATATCAGAATAATATTCACGTTAGAATTTATTCGTAACAGTAATTTTTCCGAAACCCGGGAAGCTTTTACTTGCTTCACCCTGTGGTGTAACACAAAAACAAGCTTCCTGAAACCTACTTTTTCCAATTTGTTCTAGCATATTTGGTGGTTGCAGTGCAAGGTTTGTTGGGGCTGTCAATACATCGATACTTATCTCCAATTGCGTACAACTTGTTTATGACGAGTACTCATCCTTTCGAGCCCAGTGTGTGGGAAAACTTACACACGAATTACAGCAACGTGGTATGTGCGTCTATATATCCTGCGTAATTACCGCTTTCTACGATAGAATTGATAGTTTGTTTCAACAAGTTAAGTACCTTCTGACAGAAATGCCCAGGTCATACTATCACTTTCATAATGCGATTGTAATGGGGAAAGTGGGAACTTGAAAGAATTCTTTCATTGTCGAGTATCTTATTTCACGTATTAACTCTCCCACAACATTCAACAGAAAAATCGCATAAAGTAAAACCCTTAGCCTCCAATAATCGGAGTTTTGAATGAAATTTGCAATTTCAATTTGGTTGGTCATGACCGTTCATCAAACTCTAGAGTTAAGTTAACCACAACTTCAATCTGTACGAAACCGGTAGTGGGGTGTTGAACACAATTGTCTGAAAACATACGTGGACTTGAGTCAAAATTTATCCCAGAGTATTTCGCAAACTCTAAAACGGTCACAATGCCAGTTGATTGTTTGTCTACGAAAGAAACGAGTTAAAGATTCAGCCCGGATCTTGAAGTTTAAATCAATCGAAGCTAATAGTAAGATTATGGCAAGATGTCTGATGTGCATGTTTCAATAATTTCAAATTATTAGTAAAGCAAGCGTTTGATTTTTGTATATAAAGATAAATCTATTTTCACTGATATGATAGTCTCATATTTCTTCAGATTTGTTCTGCGTAACCAAATATTTAACCGGGGTTTTTAACAAAGTTTATCCGAGATACTCTGTTACAGAGACAAACTTCAGAAACGCTGGTCATCCGGATGAAGACTGGCAGTAATTCTTACACCTTTTTATATGATCTTTTGACAGTTGGTGTGCATCTTCTGGTAACGTTGTGACGCCCAATAAAACTGTTCTAGGCTTCCTTTAGAAAAGGTGTCCAGATAACACCTGGTCAGATTATTCTGAAACGCAGAATGCATAACTAAATCCTCCACTGCAATACTGAAAACACAACACATATATCAAGCGCTATTACTAGTAATTTGTAACAACTGTCTACTAGCCGCCTACCCAATGTTAGTTGTGCACTACTATTGTATCACATGTGTAGACATACCATAACCAAATCATTTAGCTGTTCCAAACCAGTACCCAGCTGTACCATCTCAGACTATTGCGATTGATCTGATTTATAAACCTGGGAAACGATGCTGGCATGGAAAGGCACAGTTCAGCCTCACTTTCCATTCTTCTGTAAAGATATCGGTCATTTTGTAAAACGAATAATCAGATTGTGGAGTCTGAAATGAGGGTCGAACAGTTCAAAATGAACGACAGATTTGATGTAAAATGACTGAAATTAAATTGAATGGGGGAGTAAACCATCATGTGGATGTAGACGGTTTGTTTAAGAAGCATCTAAACGTGACCCAGTTGTTAAAACAAATTCCTACCACAAACTATAAGACACATGTTAGCATGCGGATAAAAACGGCTAACTAGATGTACTTGGGAATGGGGATAAGAAAAACATACTCAACCGCAATGTTTGTGAAAACCCTGAGAACAAAACTTCGGTTATGTGATCTACATGTGTACATTTAACATGGAAACCACCATTCAATAAAGCTGTCACAATGGAGTTTTTCACATTGTATAGTTACTGAGCGTTATGTGCTTGTCTAGTGGCTCGGTAAACAGTGTATCTTTAACGGACTGTTTCGAAGACTGCAACTTTGGTTCGGCAGAGGTGATGATGTGGTTGAAGGGTAACTCAACAAATTCCGTTTGTCATTACAGTACATAAATAATACAAAACGAAATGTCCCCGTATGAACGACCTTCCTGGATATGACACCGGAATAAACATATCGATTCAGGTATATGCTTTTCGTTATACCTTTCCATCACCAACGATGACCTAAACAACATACTGTCTAATATGTTACACTAGAGAACGGAATCACACTATCGTCCAAAGCAATCAAATTGCATATTACCACCACATTTTTTACGTCCGTCAACCTAATTTGCAAACCCCTGTTGTACTTTGTTCTGGGGCGGAACGACTCTCGGTGTGAGTTTTGGTTGTAATGCATCATATAGCTTGCACTGCCAACAAGGAAGTCAAGTGATAAATATCAGTTCCGTTTTTCGCAACTGCGTTAATCGGCAATACGCGGACAAATTATGAAAACGATAGGTTTATGAAATGTTTATTAGCCAACACACCGCATTAAGCTACGTAGATCTAGGAAAATAATTTCCAGCAAAGAGGTTTTCTCAAAAAATACAGTGATAGCACCCATCGTGCCCATTGTGAAGGTCTGCCACAACTCTTTCCTGATTAGAAAAGCGAATCACTCGCCTTTGTTGACTGGAATCAGTTTTCAAATATATATGTATACGCAACCATATCTTTGTACTGTCAAATTCAAATTTTTGACGACTCATTCGATTTGTTTAAATTACGCAACATATCCTCCTATTATTTTTTTTGATTGGTCCTGAGAGTAAGAATTTCAGCGTCCTACTTTTATCGAAGAATAACTTGAACTGTTAAAAAATATGAAGAGAACTGAACACACGAGACAGGTTGCGCTGTTTGTCACATTCACATCTGCTGAGTAGCACTTTTCAGCACCGTACACCTGTGAATCAAAAGGACCGCTGATGTTGTTAATCACGACTTTGTTTATACTTAATAAATTTCAGCGGTAGCAACCACAAACGTAGCCACAGCATATTTCATCGAACGACACGGTTACTGATGTTCGCAAAATCAATAATTTCACTTCCCAGTAATTAGTTAGGCAATCGCTCACTAACTATTGTTTTGGGATGAATGCTACTTTACCAAACTACAAATTATAGGCGCAAGACGACAAAAAATTTACCGAACGAGCAAACTTGTTTTGAATTTCCGGTAGGACACTTTTTGTGCAGCTGATATTTCCTAAAAAACCGTACCTACTATAAGGTCAAGTTGTTCGCCTTACTTTACTACAAAAAGTTTTGCTCACCGCTCAGATCATCTTTTTTGTCACGCCGGCCACTAGCTCCAGAAGTCAGTCAACTAAAGTCCACAAATTTCCATGTTTTGCATTAGCTGAACGCTTCATATGCATGTTTTAAGTCGTAATGCGAGGTCACATGAAGGATATGTTGTTCTCCTTCTCATTGGTTGGACGAATGGGCCAATCATGTGAGCATCGGATTGACTAATTTCAATGAATACATCGTACACACTCTCGGAACTGGAATACTCATTGGGATTGGACTGTTTGTCTCAATGCTTGAATGTTAGGATTCGTGTTCAACAGTGAACCTGTAATAAAAATATTACACCTCTTCAGGTTGATTATATAATTTAATTATGGAATTTCTCCAATTAATTGCCGAGCTCCCAAGACTGTTCTAACGATAGTCCATACACGTTAGCAATTTTGGAAAGAATTAAGTAAAAACGTTTCAAAGTCCATGTTAAAATCTGATTCGGACGGTCTAACCACGCGATTCGCGTACTGGGTTCGACGTTTCCAAAAGATTGCAAGTATACAAGCTTGTTTGCACTTGCGCAGAAGCTGTTGATAAGCTCAGGAGATTCCGGTTATGTGTAGTTAGGAATGGCTTGGGCAGAAACAAACGGGATTTGGCAAGAACTACGGAAACAAGGAACTAGTTTGCTACGCTCCATTCCTACAGTAGATTGATGAACCCTTGTACAAAATTAAAATACAAAACTTGTATCAAATTATATGAAATACATTTTGATTTGGAACTTTATTTCCAAACACTTGTTCGGTTAGGTAACACATAAGTGAGCAAATACACACACGGACTGTGATATTTTTGCGAAGGTACTAAAGTACCTGAGCAAACGTTGCTCAGCAACACGAAAGTATGGGACGAAAGTATTTTGTATGATAGTAATCTGTTAGTAATATCGATAGCTAGAATTTAATAGCAGGCCTAGGAGACCCCAGCATATAAATGTGTTACAAAACGTAAATATTTGCAAATACACTCCACAGATTGTAATCAGGGTATCTTACCACAGTTCATAAACACTAGAGAGCTAATGCACCCGGTTTCCTCATGACAGCCTGGCAAGAGTAAAAATTTCACCTGTAAAAATTATTTCACACTAATACCGTTATACAACACGTACACAACTTGGTCTTCTCACAAAACTTCTCTTCCGAAGTTCGCTTTCTGACGGATCGGTTAATACTCGTTACCGTCGCGGCAAACGTATGAACGAGCAAGAGTGGATAATGAAGCTATGTTTACTATATTATTCAGCTGGATTTTTTTTAATGCATCTTGTATCGACCGAAAGCGTTTCATTCTATGAGTGAGCTTACATTTTACGTACCTCACGCTGTCAATATGTTTAGTAGAGAACATTTCTGTAGAGCATGCTTTGAAAATTAAAGTTTCTTGACTGTAAACAATGTATTGTTAAACTGAAAGATCTTTCGCACATTTTTGATAAATACAACCAATTTGATCATCGATAATAAGGTTTATGGTTGTTCGAAGATTAGTTTACTTTTCTTACACCGAAGATGAATGAATTATGCAAACAGTTTGTTCCAGTAACCACTAACAAAGTGATAGACAGCTGCTTCACTCTAGTTGGGTCGCACACCGGAGAATCGAACCCACTACTCGTGAATAAGCTATGGACTGTAGTCCAGACACCTATCAAGTATATCACGGTGTTGCGGTTACCAGGGTGGCTGGATGTGAACGAATTAATGTGGGTGACCGTTGCGCTTTTCTTTGATTATAGGCTGCAATCTATCAGCCGTTGTACGGTTGATCTGCAAACGAACAAACATCCGCCACTTTTTGTATAAACCACTCTCTACCTCCTCTGGGGCTGCAGTGGATGCTTGTTCGTTTGCGGGTCAACCAAGAATGGCTAACAGGCTTCAGCTCGTGAGTAGAAGGAAATTCAACAGCTAAAGAAAGTATCAAACGAATTGCCCTGATCCATTTTGGAGCAGGTGCTTTTATGACACCCGAAAAACCAGTGAGATCCCCTAGTAAAACCACCGCAAATTTTGTATGAAGCCGCCGTGACACCGCTTAAAATAAACCAAACCACTTTGTTAATAGCTACGTTGGTTTACTAGGTAAAATTTATTCGGCTATGGAGATTAAGTAAACAGTTGTTGCTTGCTCCACTTCAGTTAAAACGACGGTTGCCAATCAAACTTAGATTGCAGACGGCGCCTATATCAACCCATCTTTTGGCCGGCGTCTATCTCAATCATATCTGACTAAGCCGAATGGAAAATTACAGCGGAAATTGAACAACCGTTGACGGTTGGTGTCGCATGTTGCTTGCTGATGTCTGTCACTTATTGATATGGTTATTATAGTTTGTTTTCTCACTCATCTGTTGTAGATTTCTTTCGTAATTATTGAACTTTTGTGAGATTAACTAATTTTATGAAACAAAATGATAGCAAAACATCCTGCACGGTTAAGGCTTTCAAATGTCGAAGAAACATAACAAGGATGTAATTCAAGATAATTTCGCCGGGTTAATCAGTAATGGCACGTTATAGCTCGGTATGTGTGGTATTCTGGTTTGTTCAAACTGACCCCAAAACACCTCCTACTTGCAAACAGATGCACTAGTCACCTTCCAGTTATGCTATAGCCTGATTTCCCCCTAGTATGTAAGATCCATATTTTAATCCAACTCCATTACCCCTCTAGATAATTGGGCTGGCATGAAAGTAAGTGGTCACAAGCCTATACTCGAATACAATTCTCTCATTTTCAGTGAGATACGTTTACATCATTTACTCAACACTGTTATTAGGTACGTCGTACTGTTTGTAACTCATTTGATGAATGGTATAAAAGTATTTACTATTGTAATCACTCAAGATCAAATTTTTCAACAAGAGTAACGATTTTTAGAATGATGAATCGACTTTTGAAAAGCAGTCGTTTGCAGGATGTTTTTAAACGATTTTCTGTTCCGATGATTGAAAAGGTCCGGAAGCTGCGGAAAACTACAATATGAGATTCGAATTAATATACATAAATACAAATTTTAAAGTGACTTGCTACATCTGTCGAAGATTTACTTCGTAAGTGGATTATAATAGTGTCGCACGTGAACACTTCTCATTTTCTGTGCAAAGTAAAACTCGTCGATATTAACGCCAGACGATTTAGCTACCTGCGTTTAATATTCATATACAGTTTTCTAATTTATGTATATTCAACCTCCCCAAACTTTGCCATAAACCTTATTATTCAACCAAATCTATTACGCCCACAAGTACTGAGCTCTTCCAGAAAATTAATATCGAGGTGGCTGAAGATGAGCAATCATTTTATAGTGAAAAGCACGTGCTGTATTGTAATATTTCGCACAAAACTGCGTCAAGCACGTATAGTTTTTTAATTCAGTGGCTTTTGTTTTGTCAGTTGTGTTAATCTCTGATTTGCAGCTGCACTTGTACACGTTTATGGGAACAACTTTCATGGAATATTGCAGTATATTTCGAAACATCAGTTATGAACTCTTGTCTTTCAAACCGTATATAAATCCTTGAGTTTTAATAAAAGTTTTTCCGGATAAACCATAATTGTGACATATAGAACTTGACGTTGACTGGAATATCTGTCTCCCCATTCGTTAAGAAAACTGAAACATTTTGAGATTGGTTAAAAGTTCACGAGGAAGTAAGAACAAAATTGCCCCCGGAAAAATATCGATTTCTTCGTTTTCATTCCAATGTTGCCGTAAAATGCAATACACCACACTAAACAATGTAAGCAATGTGAAGGTCATAAAGACAGCAATGACGCATGATAAAGCCACTCTACATTGATGTTGAACTGGACCAAAGGACACTTGTCATGGGTACGTAATAGTTGGCGGTACCCGATTGTAACTGCCAACAACAAAACTTACAAATACAAGGATAGCTCAGCAGTGCGCAAAAAATAGGAATTATTTTTAAAACTGTATGACCGTCCATTGTAATTGTGATGGTCCCTGTAATTTGAGCATAAGTTGCTGATTCAAACTTATCTAATACAAACGCCAACCCTGGAGGCAAAATTCATACAGACATTGGTTTACTAGAAAGTGTGGGAAATCACGATAAAACGGCGTCATCGAGAATGTACCGCACGTTGACTCCAAACCAACCACTGATCGTTTGAACTGGTCCATATTCACAGGTAACCTAAACATTCACAAACGTGTCTTTAACAGAAACTATCGATTACCCGTGCGCTTACATTGAAAACAGACAACCCGACGTCGGCATTCCCATCGCCAAACTAGAAGAGCTACTACTATTGTGTACCTCAAACGTCTAGTTTCAATTCAATGGGAACCTCTATATACAATGTGATGGCGTAGCAATGGGTTCTCCGTTGGGTCCTTCGCTCGCAGACATATTCATGGCCAAACTACGTCATGTCGTCGATTATTGATTTCTCTATAGACGCTACGTAAACGATATATTTTGTTTGATAAACGACAAGGATGATACATGGTCTCTGTTAGCTGACTTTCATCGTGTGCATCCCAACATCGCATTCACTATCGAATTAGAGATGAATAACCAACTGTCATTTCTAGATGTTGCCATGCTCCGTAGAATTGATGGGTCAGTTCAAAGAGCAGTTCATAGGAAAAAACGTGGACTGGCCAATACACGCTCTTCGTCAACTTTGTTCCTTTGAGGTATAGGCGGAATTTGGTTTGTTACTTAACAAGCAGAGCCAAAAGGATATGCACGGCAGCTACTCTGTCGGATGATCTCCAGCACATTCGAGATATGCTAAGTCAAAATGGATATCCGCAACGATTCCTGGACAGGAACATGCAACCAAAATTGAGGCATGAAATTGTTCAGACGGTGGATAAAAAGCCTGTTTTTATCACCCTGTCATACAAGGGGGATGTACCAGTGGGATTATCACCCGCCGAATTTGTAATGCGGTCGACAATGCCTATCCTGCATCATGAGCCATCGTATCGTTCAATACCTGCCCGGTACTGGTGCCACATCTCAAAGGTAGCTTGCCTACGTTTTCTTCGTTTTTTTTGTGTTTACTCTCCCACCTGTTGTTGTTAAGCCGGTTGCGTTGGGAGAACCACAAGGCGGCTATCAGAAAGGACTCGTGAACACCTCCCAAAATGGCTTCGCAACGGTTCGATAAAGCCCATTTCCAGTGTAATCGGTTCTCATCTAATTGACGCTGGTCATCAAATTGACCCAGATGAGGCCTTTCGAGTCATCTACAAGGTTCGTCAAACTCCAGAGCTGTGAGATTGCGACTGTTATCAACGGCTGAGGAAATTGCCATCAGACTCTACAACCCCTCTCTGTGTGCCCAAAAACTGTTCGTGCGAGCCCTACACCTCCCTTGGCCAACTATTCCACAGCCACTTGAGACCCAAGCAGGCGTGAACCACTCGACACCGCCGAGCGTATGTCTCACGGCATGCACGAGTGATAAGGCCACACGTTCACTAACACTCCCACCCCCTCCAGTTGACTGTGATCCGCCCCATGTCTATGGTTCTAATGACCTATTTGACTTGCTCTAATTTTTCATAGATAAAACGCATGTACCCTACGCAATTGTAAAAGCCAGATGAGAATTACCGAAAACAGCTGTTCGCATATCTGATTTCTTATAAATTCTATGGGAATCTAGAAACGATTGAAACTACGAATATATTTAGACAGGCGATCAAATATTCAATGGAAATTTAGATTTATTAAACGAAGGTTTTTGCTAAGTTTCATGAAAACGCTCAGACCTGCATCGTTGACGGTAATCCATCTTAATTATTTAAACCATCTATATTGTTACTTTGGCCAGCCATACATGGCTGTCATAACACAGTAAACGTATGTTCATCCAGCATGTGGCAGCCTATGGCAAAATGTTGTTTACACGTTTCACTCACTTTCCAGACGTCACATAAGTGAACGGAATCAACCGTACATAGTAGTCAAATAGAAGGTTTAGTTTTTCGATAAAACTGGCTCCATTGTTGGTTTAGTTGACTCCATACCCTCAAGTTGGTGAGTTCTATTAGAAACAAAAATGATGTGAATGAGTGTTAGATCAGATTACCCAACTTCGTCTGTTCCAAATAATTCAAAGTTATTACTGAAAAAATTACGAATGCATTCCGCCTATCTGTTAGTATTGAAATGCAGACAGATTTACCGGAACTACATTCAAGCCAGTCATAAACAGAGAATTCGATAGACCACTAGCCTCATTGATTTTGAAAATACTGATCACGTGTTACTTTAATCGTGTTTATTGTGCTTGGCAATCAACTAACACAATTGTGGTTGTCGTACACATGAGTGCTGTGTTAGGTAAGACGTAGCCGCCGATTTGAAAGCACCGTTTCCAAGATTTTAGTGTTTGAGCTTTCTGACTCTTTTTGATAACCAGAGCAAATTACTGACGAATGTCGTCAACTGGGCATTAACCCAATTCGATCTTAGCCTTTTTCCTGAGGCCGACGTTACTAGCACATTGTACTTTTCTAATTTCAGTCAGAAACGTATGTATTCACTATTCATCCTAGTGAGTCACCGAAATAGTCAGATATCCCACTGCATGGAGCCAGTTTGGCTTTCAATTCTGGTCGTAATGGAAATGACGATGTTGAACGTGCACAGAAAATCCTTTGCACATTGCCGGAAATTGTGAGTTTTCACATATGTCCGCCCACAGCAGAGACAACGTTTTATGATCACCTCGTGGCAGACAAAAAAGTTCCCCCATTTGATGGTTGTTTTAATTGCTTTCAGGTTTGTCTAACTGGGGCCGCCAGCGCTCCAATCCACGTAGTGCAGGATTGAATATCCATAGTATTTATTTCGTGTGTGTTTGGTGTCAGCTAAATCCTTCTACCCCGGCCCAACCGTTGACATTCAGGTGTGTTATGTAGATAATTTATTGGGCAAGCCGCAAAAGACGGTGGTTTAGTGTGCCCCATTGTCTGGAAATTTAGGAACTGGACTGGAATTCACAAAAGATGTCATGAGAATTTTAGCCACAGAAAGATAAGATGCAACAGAAGATGGCGAATAAAAACATTTTAAACCTGCTCACAATTCAACTGTATAAAATGGTTTGGAAAAGAACCGATCATTTGATTAACTTCACTTTTGAATGGTAAATCTTCATATGCTTTTTCAGTTTTTGCACAAAGGTAATAGTAATCGTTGAATTGACAATTTACTCCTAAATGAATGTTTGTTTTTGATTGATAGTGATGTCCATACGGCAGTGTCAAAAAGAAGAAGTTTTTGCAATGAAGATTGCGCCCAAAAGTGGAAAACGGCACTTAGCTTGCATTGAACACGTGACGTTCTAAACTGCCGTTCGTTGAAATAAAGATGTGACGTTGTACTTGGATTCTGACGCTTTTATTGTTTGATAAAAACATTCCATGAAACGTACAGTGCAGCGAACTAGCTCGTTTTCAGTGATTCATCATCAGGCTAAGTACATCACATTTATACACATTTTACAGGGGAATTATGAAGGGGGTAAACATGGACGGGTGGTTTGTGAAGTCAGTCAATTGAATGTCATACTGCATAAAGTACCCACTTGAACAGTGGTTCTTGACAGACTAACAGGGTGAGGGGATGGCCAAGGCAGATCCAAAGTCTGAACAAAACGTCTCTGGACGCACAGGGGTGGGTTGAACAAACGAATTCCAAGAGCTTATGCTGTGGACGGAATCCTATGTCACACCGCCCTCGACTGGGTAACCTCAACTCGGTAGATTGGACGAAATGCATCCGTCACGTTAACACAGTAACTGGAATCCACCAGGTGCGATAGTATGGCGCTGTTGACAGATTTCGTTATTCCACTGTTCAGCCAAGCTGGGTGGTGTTCC
>LUCH01000021.1:297827-380853 GCA_013368495.1 Paragonimus heterotremus | reverse complement strand
GTGAATAAGTATACACAAAATTAGGCTGCAGTAGCAGGCACTTTATCTTTTAGGCTTGAGTACAAAACTGAATTGGATGTGAAGTGGACACGCAACTTAGCGGCGAAAAATGTCGCATTAATTGTATTCGTGAGCCTACGCGTCATAGTTTCGGCTAACGTATCGCCCTTGAAAGGTAATCCGATGTGTACGGTTTTCTTTTTTACTAGGTGCAGCTGGTCTCTTTCATCCCGCTGCTGCATTGCTCTGTCTATGAATCTTTCCGGGTATGTATTTTGCATCAATATCGTAAGTATAAACGTCAATTTATCAGTAATTGTGCCGTGTGTGCAAATCCTTATGGCTCTGCCCCTCAAACAGTTGATTAGGTTCCTTTTTAGGGTGAGCGTTACGAAACTATTGAAGTGAATGTAATAATCATTCCATATACCCTTTCTGTGTATCACGCGCTGAATTGCGGTGACATAAACGCACATCCAACAAGCCCAACTGGTCTCTAACGTAATTCCAAGTTTCGGTGTGCGGAGTTAAATCTATCCACGATGTCAGTCGGATTTAAATTATTATCCAAGACATAAGAGATGTCGTCAACGTACTCCTTATTAAAATTGCATTAACCCACTGTTAAGCTCAATTGTTCGTTTTCCAATTTCGCCATGAAAATATCAGCAAACAATGGTCCCAACCGTGATCCCCTTGCGACACCGTCTTTTTGTCGATAAACTGCTTCATTGAACTTAAACTGTATGTTGTATGTGCACAGATAAAGTAACTGCTTGAGTTGCCTAATTTCACGTTGTAGACAGTAAAACTTAGGGCCTAGCGACAATACCTCGAGTAATAGTTTGTCCAGATTCAAAGAAGAAAAATTGTGGACGTACCGTTCTGGATTAGTTGGAAAATCTGAAGAAGGCTTGGCTGGATTGATCTGTTTGAATAGTATGTCTAGTCTCTCTTCACTCCGTTTCATTGCAATCTGTGCGGTGTATGTTGGTCGTTGCTCACATTTGATCAAGGATCTTGTCATCATACTTCATGTTTTGTTGCCGCCAGTGTGGCTGATATATCAATCAGCCACTTAGAGGTGATGGCAGATTAGAGTTCGAACACGGGCACGTACACACGCGTAACCGCTTTAGATGTAAATAGGTGTGACGGTCTGGTCAGCAGTGATTTTCCTACATGTTCCAAGAGTTCTGTAATCCACTGTGACAAAACAAAGTAGATCTAGAAAAAATAATCCTCTGCGACACACCCTACTTTCCTTACTTAGGTAGAACAAAACGGTGTGGGATAAGATCGTCGAGGAATGTCAGTTAGATAGCTGTTGGCTGTGAGGTTTTGCCTCAGTTTCATTTTCACAGCCTGTGGTTCATTTTGCGCTAGATATCATCATATGTCACTAGCCTTGGGTACTGAAAAAAACATTAAGGTTGACAATTCTTTTAACTGGAGAGATAAAATCTGCTTGGAGTATCCTCCTTTGAAACCCATGCGTTCATCAACTTAGTGGGCAAAGTCAGTTCGGCAAACTATCTGTTGTACCTTTACACACAGCTCGGGAACGTTGGATACAATAGAGTCAGAAAACGTTTTTTGCCTGCACTGAGATGCATTCTGCCTTATATTTTCTTGGTAGTAATTCTCCCTTGTTGATGACAGACCCGCAAAATTCTTACGGAGGGATGAACTACATATTTGTACAAGGTATCTAGTAGCCCAGTATGGTAATTTCATTTCCATTTTCAGCCCATACATTTAACAAATCGAAAGTGAATCAATCGGAAGAATTGAGCTACTAAACTGATTATTTTATAATATAGGCTTTATTGTAAATGCTGTTTGACTACTGAAATGCTTACTTTCACATATGAATGTAATTTTGAGAATGATGTAGGCTATATCAGAATACCCATAATGTTAAATAGGAAATCTTTGAAAGTTTTGAAGAAGTTCTATTATAAGTGAAAAACACAGCGGGTTTACAACCAAACACGGTTGAGCCCTAAGTAAGTTTAACAGGATTAATACATGTGAATATATAGGATATTTTTCATTGTTTTCTATAGCCTCGGTGCTGGCAACAAATGCATATGTAGTCTGCATCAACCGGAGTGAAAAAAGCTTGAACATGATATGTAAATTAATCAGGCACTTTTGTTATATCAAAATAATTTCATTAAGACAGGATTCCTTTCATATTTACGCGCCGGCCTTCTTGGAAGAGCTGGTTATCTCTGAATTGCAGTTATCTGCTGGCCGGCTTGAATGCACCTTACACCATCTCGCGATTTTCTACTGGCCCCTTTCTTAAGTGCGGCTGTGTACTTTTGAAATAAGCATGTGTACCCATTCTAATCCGGAAAATGATTTGTTGTTACCCGAACGTTTGTCAAGATACTGTCAACTAATCTTAAATCCGGTTAATCAGTCAGTTTTTAGTTCTCAAACCTTCTTGTTGAGCCACCACACTTACTTTGTCTGTCACAACTTTTCCACTCTAACGGAGCCGATCGGTCACCCCGATTACTCGTGAACGTCAAGTTACACGCATATCTTGTTGATACAATGATTTATCTGGTTTGCTTACAAAGGCTAACCAATCCTGACAGTTTAATATTGATTGCCTCCTTAGAAAAATGCAGCTGTTTTATGTTGATTGATGTCCAATTCACATTGACCATGAAAAGTTGATTTTGTTTTATGTGTGGTAGTTTTAATTTACTGGTATCACTAGTGCCAGTAATTCAGTAAATGACCCAACTAATTACTACATTTGGGATAGCCAATGACTGGTCTTCGCCCAATGTTGAAGGTAAAACTTGACAATTCAATTGTATGGATGATGCGCCTACTAACGTGCGCAATGATTCATGTGTACTGTTTTTACTCGTATGTTCTGGTGCCGGTAACGAAGTGGTTTATTAACTATCGCCAAGTGTTCGAGATTACATCATATTGGAAATTTGGGAAACAGTTTCGTAGCCGTAGTGTCACAGAGCCAAGATTTTAATTACGCGCTGAAAATGAGTGACCTTGAAGAGTTATATCGTCTCCGGCTGGATTAACTTGCCAATTTTGTTTTCTCATTAGCAGGGAGGTCAGGTCACTGCTCATATTTTTCTCTAGACAATATGTTACTTTAGTTTCAAAAAATCGAAAAATATCAAGGCATTTAATTTGAATGACCTCAGTGAATATCCGTTTTGCGGTCGTTTTAGGAAAAAAAGTTCATGAATTAATCCGTCACCCAGTAGATCACGCTTCTGATCTGAAGGATTAAACCTATTCATACTCACCCCGTATATGATTAGAACAAACTCAACAATAATTGGCTATACATTTTATTAAGAAAATGATTGCGGTACCCGGCTTAATGTAACATATCTTTTAAGCGAACTAAGTTTGAGACAGATAGAATAGGACGGAGACGGTCACAATTTGTGCTTTACTACGGTTCATAGTTAACTCCGCGGTTACAGCCATATTTTTTGAACGTCCAAACATTGTAGAGCTGAAAAAACAGGCAAGTTATCGGACAATCTCTTCTGCGTTGTTTCACTGGCCTTTTATCCTATATATTTACAAGTCGTGAAGATTTCTTTTGACCCACTGCGCTACGTTCTTTTTAATCAAGCATACGACTCACTCATCTGTACTCGATTTTTAACATTTATAAAACATCTTGCCAAATTTTTTCATTGATCCAAATCATTGCTCGCAAATATGTGCTGTTCTTCTCAACGAATTGGCAGGTCTATTAGCTTGTAACACTGATACGTAATCCCAAAAATCAGCGAAAACAATTGTTGTCCAGATAAAATACATCTGCTGAATATTTGTTTTGATCAAGTGCTTCAAAAGTGCTTTTGGACAACCAGATTTGATTTGATCATCAATTATTGCATCATTAGGCAAGGCAATTTATGACGTGAGGTAGGGCAGACTGAAACTGTGCTTGCAACAATAACGCATGGTAAGCGGAATCACAAATGAGAAAGGCCAAAATGTGTTCCCAATAACTTAGCTTTTCAATAGGAATTGTACGTTTTAAAATTGTTGCAATACGTTTCTTCTACAAAAATTATCCCCCATGGATACTCTCCAAATGCCTAGAATGGCAACCCTATGTTATTTTACAGTTTGAAAACGACAACCAATCTTTTGTATATTACTCGGAAAATATTATCTAAGCTATGACGTTACAACCGAAACTCTGGATTATGAAAGCTAAAAGTCGACTAGCTTATGGAATGCTATTTAAAATTTAGCACAACCGATACTGAAACGTAACGCCCGACTTTACGAACGTTGTTATTTCAGTCGGGAATGTCGAATCATCCTCGATCCGCGCTGCTGTAAAAGATGGTTTACAGTGTACACCTCCTGGTCATTTATCTAACCACCATCTGTGCACATCTTTCAGTGTGATCCCTTAATCTGGTTTATTTTTCGATGTACTCCAGTGATTTCCTCCATGATTCTGGTCATTCACTGTCGAATATTTATTGCTCGTTCCAGGAACCGCTTAAACAATTTTGTTGCCAACCGAAGCAGAGTTTGGTAAATAGTTTTTCATATACTATAAGACGTGGACATCGGCTGGATTCGGCAAATCCGCAAACGTATTCAACTGAGTACACCGTGAACTGATATCCAATGGAAAAGCGAGAACCTCATTTTTGATCTTAAGTTTACCAATAATTACCACAAGTTAGTAATTTCATTTTTTATCAACGGAAATGTGAGTTTCAACAACACACATTTGCGGCTATTTCGTGCACAGAAAAAAGTCGGAGAGTCTCTTTTTGAAGTGCGGTTTCTTTGCAACCTACAAAGTTTGGAAGGTGGCCCCAATATTGCCTTTAATCAAGTAAGTATTGTATAAATATTACATATCACCGAATGCACTCTTTGGCATTTTATCCAAAACGTGGTTGTCGTTTGTTTTTAAGGAACCATGTTTGTAATTTCCAAAGTCTGTACTTCTGAAACTTGCGCGTAGAGTCCTGTTTCTTCTTAACTATCCGCCAATAATTTCCCAATCCCTTCTCAGGTTTAATATGTACAGCAGGAACTGTTTACTTAACAGTCATACATTGGACACGGATAATAAATTGATCCTGGTGAATCAACAATATGACCGTGGGCTTAACCATTTAGACGGGGTTTTGTATACTAGTGGCTGAAACTAATTTGTTTTCCTTAGGGGGAAATGCATAAATTTAAAAGAGTGGAAATTTGTCTTGTTGATGGCTTGGCATCAAAACCAGCCAAATCAGAAATGGTATACATCATAGATGATTTCATTGGAGACAAAAACTAATCAATATATGCATCCATATCACGACACCAAAACACCAGCCATTTACTGATGTGAAAAATAGTTTTCTCTGGGATCCCAATATGGTTGAGTAAGCTGAGAAACTAGGAGCAGAATCAACTGAAGAGAGGGACCCAACTGTAAACAGCGTTTGTGATATTTAACAGGAGAAGATAAAATGAAAATTACTTAATCAAAAACTGACGATCATAACGTGTTACAAAAAGAATGTGGAAGTTAATATGAAATTGTTTTAATCAATGTCATGTTTAAGTTGAATTGGTTTATTCTGTATTCCGAAAGCGGCATAGCGGTTTGTGCCATCTGAAATACGATGAGACAATTTCCAACTTTAGATGATTTAGGAATATTCATATGAGATGTGCGTACGACTTAGATTAACGATGAAAAGGTATCTTCTGACTAGCATCACATGATTTTTTCTGACTCGTAACAAGTGGTCAATTATTTATGAGTATTTAGCGCCGACTGTTGTTTGCATAACAAATCTTTTCGGAAAACGAGGAGCGTCTGGGGTTTCTACATTGATTTCCACACAAAGTCATGATACAGAAACAGCCTTGTACCTTACATGGTTTTATACCCTTGGATGTAATACGGTATGTTCTGTTTATTCCTTACGGCAATTATTAGGACATCTTTTGCCAGTTTTTTAGGTGTTCACAAGATATAAGATGGGGTTACCAACTATTTTGGTTTCAGTGTCACTCGATCTACTGAGACCATAATTCCTAGGCCTTCCGTCCTAACATTACTATATACAATGGAGGTTCATGATGTTTCACTTCTGAACATACACAATGCACCTTTTCACCTGCTAGACAAACGTTCACCACATCATTCTAACAAAAGTCGTAAGAGTGGGACGCGGCAAACAATCTTAAGATTGTCACTGTGAACAATGAATGAACTTTAGTTGGCAAACGAAAGCTTTTTTAGATTCAATATTCAGTCCAACAGTCGTTTTTAGAGAACGAGACGATTTGCTATTTATGGGATTATAATTGTGGTGGTCAATTTAAACAGTGGTTTATCATCCACTGACTTGAAGTATTCAGCATATTTTATATTAATAGATTAATGCTTAAGTACAATGTGAAAATACATTGACATGTAACTAGTAACTGGGGAGCTGTGACAGTGTGCGCTGATTCGACACCACTGTCTGAGAGCAGCATCGTGATGAAAGTTAAAAATACCACGTTGGAGAATCTAGTCGATATGTGGATGACGGATTTTGTACGTTTAGTAAACATGCCAATGAAACGGAAAGCTTACTGATTTTAGCTTTGAATCACAGTAAGGTAACCTTCACGTTTACATTTCAACTACCAATCCAACGCCTTGTCTGGGGATCTGTTTAACGTAAAACTTATAGTGGTACCTTTTATAACCAATCCAGCAATTTCATTGTAATGACACAAAACGTAGTCGTTAATGAACCGACTAAGAGAAATATAAGAATGTGCACACATTTGAGAAACTCGTCGGTGTGATGCCCGTCACACGCAAGTTATCTTTGCAAATCAGTTGGAAGAATACTTTGTTGTGTAGCTGTTTCTTGGGAGGAAAAAGAAAGATGCGTAATATTTACCCTCAGTTAAAAGTTCTAAGTCTGCCAACCATTCAGAGAACACAAAAACGCTGCCCATAGAGCCGTCTCGATCAACAAACCAAGTGTAAACCCCCCCAGTTCTATCAGTTTCTCACCTCAGAAGACAAAGTGCTCATACCTGCTTATTTCTTAAACATACTGTTACTGTGGATTCAACCATATGATCTGCATAAGAAGACCCTTATTTCAATACGACTATAGATACCATCGCCCCATAAATCATACTGGAATTAGCAGTAAAACCACGAGCTCTAATTCGGCACATTAGGTTATTTTGTATCATTCCATTAAATCACTCAACTGTTTTAGTTTGCCAAGTGGAAGCAGTCACGCAAAAGCACTTTTCTCAAAAGCCCGTAAAAATGAGGTTGCGAGGCGTTTTACGTCTCCGGATTCGTTTTGTTCAAACCTTGTGATCGCTCTGAACCACCCACATCATAACTGACCAAACCTTCAAGATTTTGTTTGCTTTGTAACTGTAGCTTAATTCTGTCAGGGCTTTAGTTCCAATTGCGTCAACAACACGCTTCAGTTTGTTTGAACTCGTCACTTCTCAATGTTCCACTAGCCTCGACTGTTTCATGAAACTCTGCCTTATAATGAGGACATAGCAAGCTTGGTCACTCCATTGCATTCCCGAATGACTTCTTAGGGTATTTCAGCTGAACAAGACAAGCGTTCTGTTTTTTGTCCAAAAATCGACCCACTAGTCACTTCGCGTGATTTATTATGTTATAAGGATTCGGTTTCAGCGTTTAAAAGTAGAAATCGTAAAAAATTAACGAATAAGCTTGAAGAATCGTCCACATTCTCTTTATTTCTTTCCATTTGGGTCCAACGTCACGTCCGAAACAGCTGCACCGTAAACGATAACCACTTAACTGCAAAAACGATCCTTCAGGGTTAACAAGCTTCAGAACTCGAGAAGAATGCTGTAGTGACATGAGCAGTATGTGATGATTAAAAAAGCACAGGTTTATCGGAAAATTATTATGTTTATTCCTCATAACACTTATAACCTAATTCAGAAAACATCACGCAAGCTTCCCGAAATCTGTGTTTGGTATCCGAATGCAGAACAGTCCTGGATCCGTAAGTGACATAACTGAAAAAAATGTTAACATTATCCTGACTGGGAACTGGGACAAAACATACTCAGGCGCGTCAAATGCGTTAGTGACTGAGTAAAACTTATGAGTAATACATTTTTAATGTTCACCAGAACTTTTGGTAGATTCCTTCTTGAACTGTTCAATACATTCTGCTTAGGCAGTTAATCTGTCGGGTCGTTAGATGGATTCTGCAGGCGACATCGGGTTGGATATTTAACCGAGTTAAAAATATGAAATTTCTGATATTCTGGCGCGACTGCTTAATTCACTTGCGGCGTCTGAGCATCTTAGTTCCGTTGTTTTATGGAATCTAATAGACGTCCACACCCATCGCAGTTGAGTTTATTTTGAACTATGAAATCTAGCCAAACCAAATATCTAGTTTTATGTGTACAAGATCTCTCGCTGAGGTGAACGTTTTCCAGTGTTTATGCAAAGAATAGTTTAACCTGATTTACAACACGGGGTGAAGAAAAGTCCACACTGAATAGGTTTGGTTTTGAATCATTGTGAACGATGCGAACTGCGTAAATCAGTTTGCAACCTAGCATAATCACTAACTCAGCCCGTTCTAACATGTTTCACATCAAGTGTGATGTGTTTCATGACAAACGCTTCTCCAAGAAGCATATGACCGCAACTAATCAAACCTGGGAGACACATTGAGACAAAGTTTTGCAACTTCTACGCTGAACTGCGGATCAGTGTGAAGACCACTGTAATATGTTCCGAAGTGCGTAAGCTTACTTATCCCGTAGTCGTCTGAACGTGAAGTCAATTTATTTGTGTTACGCTAACCTCATATTAGGAGGAAACACTATGGCTAATACCTGGTAAGAACGTACGTATATGAACGCGACGGGTGACCCCTGAACAGTGAGTTCAGTTTCTAAATGTAGACTGGAATATACTCAAAAGAAATCTGAAATCTTCCCTTTGAAGAAAATGTGGTGCGATGTGTAATTTGTTAAACAAACTAATTTTTCGCCTCAACTTTCCTGGCTTATTGGTGCTGATATATATCATCAATTGGTCAATGCTAGCTCATGCCCGCCAAACTTGACAACTTTCGTATACGTGGCATAAATAAAGTTGACTTCTGCCTACGTGCTTACCTCCTTATGCACAGCGGTGTACAGAGAGTTTCTCCATGCATAGTACTCGCGATAGTCTGGACTAGCGTCTTTTAGATAAACGAGTTTATGGACAGCCATCCATAAGTGTCAATTGAAGTATCTAATGCATTTGTTTATCAGTTTAGGTTTTCATTCATTTCTCTGTAACATGCAATCCGGAAGTTCTGGCTTCGGTTATCCGTTGTACTCGTTACCCAATCTTATGAAACATATAGACATTGGAGGACTGTGTTCATCCGAAGTAAGAGTTCAAGCAATTGTCTTGGAAGAGAAGAAAACATGAACAACTTTTAGCCGGAGACCCATTACGACATGCAAACAAATTACACAAATGTAAACCAAAATAGCGTTTACAACACAGCAGCATCCTGCATTACATAGTTCAAATTTGATCCTATGTGTTATTAATTATCTCGACTGTGCCCTATATTTTGAGCTCATTTGTGTCAATAGCATTTTTACGATTATCAGAAAATGGCGGTTACACTGCGGGTAGCTTCAGTCGGTGTCAATCGAAAAGGACTGGCTGATCATCAAAGATTTGTGTAAGCTTCCACTTAATTTTTACCAGTAACCAAAAATTTCGGACAGGCCGTATGCTTAGGTTTCTTTCTGAAGTCGAGTGTATCAGTATATATCCCGACACTTAATCTCAGTGATCTGCTAATTGGCTGTTCATAAGAGCTTTTGGCTGTAGTAGTATACCACATATACACTAAGTTTATAATATCCATGTTAATTTAATGGAGTTTGAAATAATTTGCGACACATACAGTGTGCTCGTAATACCCGTTGTAACCAACCATTTTTGCAGCTTGATTCGTTGTTTGACATGTTTTGTGAAATAAGTCATCAAGCAGTGACAAACTAATTGATGTAGCATCATGCGAACTTTGTTCACCAGTAAAAAAACTCAGTTGGGGGAAACTTTTTGATGAAAAAATACAAAACAGTGGTACTTTGCTGTAGCATTTAAGTCAATTTTCACAAGTTGGTAAATGTACATATCTGGTGAAATGTTGTTTGAGTGTGTTTAACTGATCACTGCCAAAAAGATTACAGACGGTGACTTGACTACAATGTCCATTTATCTCTGTTCACCATTTCTTTATACCTACGAAACTTCCGAACAAAATTTTCCGTGATCAAACAAACACAGGAAAACACAGTTACTACTCTTTCTCTGTTATGTAATCGCCTATTGATTTATGGGCCTATAAGCTCGGTCTTGATTAAAACTTACGGGAATCTATTTACTAGACCCTTATCAATGGATTTAGTGTATTTGTGTTGCGGAAATTTCAGCTGGGGAATGGCATTTGCTGTTGACTTCGTATAAAAATGTCTAGGCAAACATAATCATATATTGTATAATTCCTCTCTTGTAAAAAGGCGTACAAACAATCTTCGGGTGGACCTTAATGAAACATCCAACAAAAATAACTACAAGTACATACAAAATTTTACAATGAGCTAAACAGGTTTTTACATTTCCTACTCGAATGCTAACCTGTCTGCATATCACATCTATCGACTGTCATCAAAAACATCGAATTATCAATTGCACACTTTACATGTTCTTATACATGGTTCTGCTCCAGGATGTTTACGCGCTGTTCATACCATTCAGTGTAAACAGTTCAACTCATAATTTGAAACCCAAGTCTCCGATACACTTTTCAACTCTATCGTAATTAGTTAAAGCGCGAATCTTAAAAATATTTCTAGAAATCCAAAATAACGTTTTAAGCTTTTTTGTCTAGCCATCTTTAATTATTAGTTATGTAGTACTAGAATGGTGTACGTTCACATCCGAATTGTATATATTCATCTGATCGTCACAACCATAGCGACGTTTCGGCAAATGAAGTTAGTCATAGCAACCATGTGGTGAAATATCACTGTTTTATATTGGTATTTTCAAAATAACTGTAATGTACAGAAAAGTTTCACATTTCTCCTCAACTCAGTTATAATCACTCTGTTATTCCCATTAATCAAAATATTATCGGAAATTAAGACCAGCCACGTGTTATACACTGGTTTCTCGATTCAAACTAATTGATCTGTTTGGCAAAAGGCAGTGTACAGTAATGTCATTGGTTATTTGGATAATGACTCATTAGTGACTGTCAAAACAATACACAGCACCACACTTACTCTATAGTTAGTTGTTTTTGTAAGCTTTATCAGAGACAACAACTCATCAATAATACAATGTTTCCATTCGTCGTAGTGAAAACAACAAAGTTAATATGAATGAGCATCACGCATGTAAACAGTCCATTGTGACCGCATAATGGAGGGTGATTGAATATGGTCGTTGTTTCGGAGGGTGAACAAAACAAAATATATGTGAGACTATCAACAAATAATAAATAGTGAATAATTAGCCAGATTTCATTAATTTGTGATATTTATTAATACAACAACTGCTTACTATTGACGTATTTCGTGCATATTTGTCGAGAGTTTCAACAAGTGACTACCTGCTCGTTTTTCCATAAACAACACACACGAACGATCTAAATGTTGAATACAGTGTGCCATCTAGGCAACGAGTAAGCTACCGATAAAACGGAAAGGACACACCAGTGTTCACGGGAATAAAAGGGAGATCAAAGTTTATTCCACAGGTCTAGACGTAGCAAACGTTGTGATCCTTTCTCAAAATGAAGGCACCACTTAAGATAAATTATGTTTCACCTAAATTCTTCGGCATCTGCTGAATAAACGTAAAGTTTCATGCACCAGTTTCGGCACAGTATCAATTGGACGTTCATGCGGTAAAAACCCAAAGCGGGATTAACTAATACAAACCACCGACTAGGGAATATGCCCCTGGAAAAATCAAATCTGAGGAGTCCTCTAAGGTTGACCCTGTCTTTGACACAGTGTGTTCTGTCATAATGGAAACTATTCACGTTAGGCAGAAACAGTGCGACTATAAAATTAAACAAATTTACCAAATTCATTGGCAATGAAAAGGTGGTCATTTCAAACACTGAAATACGCGAATTCCTACTATGGTCTCGTTGACCAGTCATGAGTCGGTGAGAGCATACGTAGACTCTATAATTGGATAAAATTAAGTTGAGTGTGCAGTTTTGCCAACACTAGTTCTTCTCCAAAACGTTTGATTTTAGGGCTAAACAGTTCACCTGACAATATCAATTTACTATCTTGTCTCTCATTTACTCCGTGATTATTTACCTTAGAAATCTAGCTACATACGTAAACTGCCTTACTCATCGTGTTATAAACATCATCCGTTCAGCAATTATGAAGGACGCCGTAAAACTTGTGTTAAACACACATCTGGTGTAATAAATCACATGCACCGTGATTATAATGCGTGCTCTGCAATCTAGAGTTCAGCAGCTTCAGGATACAGGATAGACTTTCGATATAGTTGGATAGGCTATTGTACTGCTGAGAAATTTAACGGAAAGAATATAAATAGCTAACCATAATAGGCAAGTTTCAACAAACATGTCTCCAGCGACATTTGTTGACTTCATGTATTTTTGATGGTGCTTCCTACGAATAAACACACCGAACGAAGAAACCACACGTGAGAACATTTTTGATAATGCTTTCATCCCTCGTGGTTTTGAAAGTTCTCCTCAATCGGTTTGGCATTAGGTTCAGGAGGTTTTTATGTGATTTTGCAGGCTATTCGGCTGGACAGTTTATGTGACGTGCCTGTTCTAGTGGTTTCCTTTGGAAGCACATTTGCAAGGCCGTTCGATGAACAAAATCATCAATGAAACATATCCGGACTGTCGCGGACATCATTGAGGAAACCAACTTTCTGTTAGCTAATGCTTTCTTATCCAAAGCAAGTGGTTTTAGTACAGTGCACTTAGTCGTCTTTCCTACCTGTTCTATCCACGTCAAGTGTCACTGTCCATCAACAACAGGAGCTCGACGACAGTTCAGACGCAAAGCCATACTTGTGATTTGGCATTGACTGCAATGCGCTCCATCTCATTACCAAGGACGGACCACAAGGATTTATAGTACTTTGCATGAACGAAAAAACAATCTGACGTGGACGTGTGTCTATAATTGGTACATATTTCTGTAGAAGTGCTTACGATGCTTAGACTGTGCGTGCCTTGATCAGGAATTACCATGTACAACCTCGCCTTGAACAGAGGATCAGCAGATAATTCCTTGAGCAGAAATGCCCGCCTCATTTTTTGCTGACCGCCCGAATTGTACAAGCTTCTGATAGTATCACAATGACGAAGAGGGGCTTCTAAACAGAGACTAAAAAAGTCATAGTTTGTAAACATTAAATGCTTACCAAACGAGTACAGAACTAAGGTTTTCTGTGTCGTCCGACGAACTTGTCGTTTTGTTAAGCCAAATAATTTCTCGAGACAACCGGCAAGATTTACTCAGTGAGGATAACACAGCTGGTTTTTTCAATGAACACAGCGAATGTTTGACAAGTCTTTCAAACAAGTATCACTATTCAACATCACGATTATCCAAAAAGTCAAAATATTCTGAGATGATGCAGGCTGAAGCGCACGTGATATTTTGTCAACGTTATTAGTTCAGTTGTCACAAAAGTGATGTTAACATGAGTCCGCTTTTAGGTATAGTTTTTGTATGGTGCCAGAAGTTCAAAAAGCAGGTACTAGAATAGAATTGTTTAATATAACGAAAATGATAACCATGATGAAAAATGACATAACTTGAGATATTCCTCACAGCGTTTTCTTAATGATAAACATTTAGAGCAGATACAACACCTCCATCGTGGTGTTTACCAATCACAAGGTACTATGTATGATCTTAAGGTAAACGGAGTTTCTGAACACTTTCTGCGGCTGCTACGCCTGTGATGATTTGTAGACTCTATTCAACATGTGAACAGAGCGATACAGTTAATGCAAAGATAGATTGTTAACAACGCTCATGGAGTTTTGACGGTTATTGCAGTTTGGATGTATAATATCTCCAAACGCACATTCACAACTGTCTGCCTCCTTCCATCACAACTTTTGCAGTATAAAACAGCCTTGTAAAATGGTTCCCAGTTTCACCTCCACTCATTACAATATGACGCAATTAAAGAGTAGTCGATTTTGCCTACAAGTTTAACAAATAGAGGTGAATTCGCACGAAGTTAAAGTGAGAAGTCTTCTCACACGGGGTTGCCCATTTCCCCAAACGTCTTCAATATACATTATCTAATAGTTTTAGTAATATGATGCTGGTTATGAGCGCTCTGGATGTCTGCGCATCTCGCTTTTTTACAACAAAACGTGTTATAGTCAATTTAATAGCGCGACCAACAAACTACTCAAACCCATCGAGCACTGCATGCGAGAATATTGTGCACATTTTCAAGCCAAATGTAGCAACGTTCATTATATGTTCAAGATAAAGTGACTATATTCCCACTGGTAATCTTGCCCAACTGAATCGGTAGTTGGCTAAAGAATGACCATTTTCAAAGTACATGTTGCGGAGAACTACGCTTAAACGTGACAACTTACCTATAAATAACCGTCTTAAATTCTACTTCGTCTCTCTGATTGTTATTACGACCACAGCGTTTCCGGTATATGAACAGCTCAAGAAACTATATAGCTCAACTTCAAAAGTTGACACGCCTTGTCCACCATCCTAACCACTTCTAACGTAGGCTTTCATTGTCGATCTTTCGTCCATTCCTGTTTATGACACAACCGTCAGATAATTGAAACTCAAATTCAGAATAAGATACATCTGGCGTATTACAATAAATCTAGATAGATGCATTATTGTAAAACCGAAGTCTATGATCCACAATTATTAGTTCCTGAAAGATCCGACAATAAAAAGCGTCGTTTATCACATACGGCTTTCTAGTACATAACTGTTGCAAGCTCAGTGCATGACCGATGCGGAAGGCTGAATTTTTCGTTAGAAAATACAATCATTTATCTCTTTACCTTGGACAGAATTTCGTCATCATGATTTACATCTGGATTCTGTTGTCTTCGTAATCTTTGTCTACTTACATCCAAGTTAACGACGGTATATTCGACCTATCTAGAAAGGCAACTGAATTTTCTCCTACTTCATCGTATTTTTAGGCGAGAAACTGAATTCCATGTGTTTTGCTGGCATGCAACTTAATTTTATCATCTGAAAATGTACAAAGTATTTCACGAGCGTTTGAAATTATATGTTGTCGGACATGTTTTCGCTGTCGGTCAGTAGCACGTAGTTAGTGGGGAATGCAACCTGAGATGGTTGTAAATAAGGCCTGTCCATCAGAGTACAGTCGCTCCAAAATCATGTGGTCAACTCTAACATAGTACATTAGTCAACCATTTTATTGAATCCGTAGATTCATTAAGGAAGCCTCTGGCATCTATCGAGCACTTCCATTTCAAAACAGTACTCACAGTGCCCAACATACCCACAGTTTATCAACAAACTGCCGTCCACGCTGCTCAGCACAACCTGTGTTTACTACCAAACATGCCGACTTTGACGCCAATGCACGGCTAGTTTCTCCAAATAAGACGAGTTCACAACATGCAGTATAGTAGGGTAAAAGGAAGCTCCAAGAATTTTAAATTAAATATACCTGTCTCCTGCCATTACAAATCTGACGTTCAACCTGACCTCTTTTGTTACTCACTTACCGCAGGCCAGAACTCACTATACACATAGTTCTTCTTTCAGCCATATCTCACACAGCTTACTCCCTAATAGAACGGATATAGCTAAAGTACTCCTATGACTACCAGCACTAACAAATGAATTGGTGCAAATGCTATAGCCAACGTCATAGTTAACGTATACCTCGGCGATCACTTGCTCGACCATCGTACTTTTGTTCTCAGGATTGGTAGACCCTCTGAAAGATAGAACATCTCGGAGAACAATGTTGTATAATGTTAAGACTTTTGTGAATGTGGAAGTTAAAGCCATAGCAAAAAGCAAACGATTCCACAACTGGAAACATGGTAATAATGGAAAAAATTGGGAAACCAATGATTCAGGATCCTCAGCAGTTTCAACCCCCAAAACTTTCAAAAAACCAATCAGGTAGTGCCACAGAAAAATCAACTGCCTACCTGATGAAAACCGATTGAGACAGTTTACGTAAAATAACAACAAACAACAAACTTTTCCCACAACCGAAAAGTTGACACATTGAGGCAAATGCGTTCAAAGGAAAATTAAAATGAAATGAAGAAACGGGATGGCACCACATACGGAATTATGTGAGCTACGGTGTAGGATAATGTTAGTTCATGTGTTCATATGTTTGAAATTTAAAAGTGGTTTATCCAATTCTTCAATATAGGTCGAACATTTTCGGCAAAACAATCCGTAAGTTGACAGAAATGAGAGTTAGTCAGTTATGAATTACCTATTGGTGTTTTAAATAATCTAGTTCTTGTGCTACCAAAAAAGTTGGTCCTGTAATCACTGTGCTCAACTGTCATTTATACAACTATAATTCTTGCATAGGTTTCTACCGTCAACATCGTGAGGTACATGTAAGCAAACCTGAAATTTGCCAAATTGATGATGATAATAATAGGGTTAACTGGCTGTCTGAATGATTGAACGGTGCATACTTTTAATTTCGTAAGAATTAACATAGGCAGCGTATTTCAGTTTCTATCTACTCTTGTTCCAAACGCTATCTGAAGTTGTTTGAAAGACAATAATTCCAGTAAAGATAATTTGTAGCAGTAAATTATACAGTTATTTTAAAATATCGTCACTTGCTATTCATTGTATTCTTCAAGGTAACTAATTACGCAACAGAGGCGAACCAGTTAACTGAAGTGAGGATGCAAGATCATATACTAACAAAGACAGCAAAATTGTTCATTTACAGCGGTAGTCTGAGATTAACGTGTTAGCAGTGGATACCATCGGCCAATGTTGTTAAAACATTCACGTTGTCAGCGGCCAGCTATTTCTTCAACAGTCCGAGACAACTGCTTCGCCAAGTTGTGGCTGTCACCACTTCATCAACAGCGGTTGCATACTGACCAATTATATCATGTACACTGTTGTTATTTAGTGTCGCAGTCCCTACCTTCCAAATGATATATCGATTTTATTGTAAGATGTTAGACAGATTGTAAATCATGTAGTGCAACCTTTTGTCCCACATCTTTAATTTAGCCTGATGACGTGAACAGTTTCAACTGAATAGTAGCTGAAGAAATACCGTGAGCAACCGTTTGTGTGAGGCTTACTGTATATAACAATAAGGTGACCAAAAACCGAGGAACATTTCTTTCTAGCCAGAAAGTTTCTCATGTCGGCAAAATAATCTATCTTCTCGCCCCCGAGAATATGAGTTGTCTCATAAACTGGTACATTGCGGCGTGGGTCAATGTTTCCTTGGAAATAGTAAGAAGCGTTTATAATGCTTCCTTCCTGAACAGGAGTTGTCAGAAAATTGAATGAAACTTATACATTGAAGTAATCGTCTACAAAACTTCTTCACACCGAAGAAATTAGTCAAGTTGGTTTGCTTTTGATACTTTCTGCCACACCTGTCATATACTTCGTTTTTTTTACACTATATTGCTCGCTGTAAACCGACCGAGGAAGCCATATTGTGAAACTAATTTTCCATTACATGCATGTTGGTTTCTTATTCACCCATTGCTTCACCAGTTTAGTGCTATCAATAACCACGCATTCGCATTTTTTTCCAGACGAAACTAGTTACATATAGGTTTTTGTTATGTCCAACACTATAGGAAACCGCAATTTGATTCCACTGACCAAAAGTTGCTACTTTCACTCCAAATACTTTATAATCTTTGTTTAGAATCAAGTTACATAGTGAAAGTTGAGAAGACTTCAAAAATGTTCTTTCATCAGCATTTATTACACAAATATTCTCAATACCTTACACAGACGTGACACACACATACACTTTTAGCCATCAGGCTAAGTCTTAAGTATAACCGAATGGATATATCTCGTCTAAGTACACCAACACAAATTAGTCTGGCTTGCTATAGCCGGAAGTAAAAGATTAGTGTTTCTAATGCAACCTTTTGACCGAATTGCATGCCTGAATTTATGAATTGAGCTTACGGTTGTTGCCTGTTCTGGCTTATCAAAATGCGACACGTGAAGTACACTGCGGGGTTGGTTTAAGTTAGCTCCCAGTGTTGTCGTTCACTCAATTCCAATAACCAATGTTTTAGCCCCCAACTTGGCATGACCAACAAGAAAGTATATGTTAGAAGATAACAAACGATTTACATGGTGACTGCTGCCTTATATGGGTATCAGAATGCTGGAAGTTAAACATACTTTATTTTCCCCTGATTCAACGCTGAGCTGACCTGGCTTTCTTCAAGGAGTTTTCTAGCCTGACGAGTTCGAACAAGGCTAACTGGTTCCCAATTTCTTTCGTACAATTCGGTCACTTTTATGCGACTGCTGGATAGTAAATTCTTTCGAATATAGTCCACTGCCAAAGGTGTTAATAGTTATATGACTGTTTTTAGTGCAGACAGGTGTTTGGAGCACACGGATTGACGAGCAGCTAGAAAATTTGTAAAGAACTTAAAGTAAAAGATCATGAATTTTGGGAGAAAACGTGTTAGAAATTATCGCCACTCTTGGGCACAAGACAAGAGTTAGAAATGTAATCTTGTTACTTACTGTTTTTAGATATATTTAGTATGCAAACGTAGTCTTTACATCTTATCAAGTATCCGACATACGGCAAAGAAAACAGCCAGATAAAAATTAACTGGTGCGGGGAAAGAAATGCAGAACAATGTAGAGTTGCCAATCACGCGACCGACTGAAAGTGTCATAGTACTACAGCTTGGTAGATATGGCAACCCATAGAAGATGAAGTTCCCTTATGATGACGCAGACAATCCACCGTACGACTCAGGGTGAGCTTCATGTGAACACCGAGGTTCAATAACTTTTAGCAAATGGTCTAAATGAACCTAAACACTGGTGCAAACAGCTTGTTACTGACTAGTGGGTCTGTTGACGCTAACTAAACAGTCTGTGATAAAACCCATATGACAGACTAACTCTTAGGTAGTTTATTTTAGTATTGTTAAAGTGAATCATCTGATCAACATAAATGTTGTTTCTCCCTTGGCTTGTGACGATCAGTGGTAGCGTATAAGTAAAATTTGAACAGTGTGACAAACTAACAGTTAGTTTACTGCCAAATTTCAAACGGCACTTCCTACTACAGACGTGAGTGAAAACTAGTACGATCAGGTTGATGATTAACAACGAATCGATGACGTTGCTATGAAGAACCTACTGGAGTCCTTTCTAAATGACGTATATGTTCTTCTCTGATGGAAGTCCAACAACCAATGGCAATGGCAAGTAAACGTATCATTGATTAGTCAGTGACACATTGCTTAAAATGTAATCTGGAAATAAAGCGATCAACCTTTAGGGTTCCGTGAGCATAATTGAGCCACATTTCAGGATTAGAAGAAGAGCACGATACAGGTGGACTGACTTAAACTTCTCTTAAAAAGATAACAAGTTGTCCAAAGTAAGGTACGTCGAAGAGAGCGAAACCAAAACTGACCAACCTGACGTAGAGAAGTATGCCGAATTTTCCGCGGATAAGCCAACAACGTTTAAATGAGTCTGAACAGAATCACTTGCTAGTCCCAGGTCAAACATTTTCCTATTCATTTTCGAAAAGATCATTTAATAAATAAACATACGCTTGAAAAATTGGTCAAACCCACTTTAAACGCAGCCTGTCCACTACTGGTCTGAGTTACCAATCAGTTACAGAATCCGTCAGGTAAGAAACAAACACGTGACAGTGACAAAGGCACTTTCATTTAGACTTTCATGTTTGCTGTTTGGGACACGCAATTCGGTAAGCCGAAAACAGATGGTCGGTTCACCATGCCACAAAATACGCCTCAGCGCGGATTAGATAAAGTTTGAACACAACGATGTACCGCAGTTGCGTTTGGGTTCTGCAACGGATCTCTGCAAAAATAACTGTGCGAAGTTTTCACTTTTTCTAACGTAACTGCAATCTAAAGACTGATTTGCCCTATAGTAGATATAAAGAACACAAATTGATGTTCATCTACCTGCTTACATAAAATCCAACTTGACAGTAGGTTCTTTTCAGGCAAAACCTACTATGATAGAAAACATCTACTTGTTTACGAAATGTTTTCCATCTTTTTTATAACGGCCTTCTGTTGGGCTGTTCTAATCCTATGTTTCATTGTAGTAAGTTAAAAGATGCGGCGATGAAATTTTCTTTGCTCCATGGTTTATTATAAACTTTCTGAACTGTGTACATATTATTTTGTAGATATCCAGTATACGCACTCCTTTAGGCTTTAGATGATCCAAGAGGTTATTCCGTCATTTGGAAAAGGCGATCACGAATGGCACTTCTAGTTATAATAGAGAGAACAAAAGTTGGTAAATAAAGTCAATATTTGCTTGTGTTTGACAGAGTTAGCTGCAATTTTGTTGACTGACAGTTGGAGTTATCTTTTAAGGTTATTTGGACTGTGCTGTAAATTTAACTGCGTTGTTTTATTGGAATATCTAAGTTATTGATTCGCAAGAGTGTGACATTGGACGCGATTAAAATCAAGGTATTCTCTTTTGTTGCTCAAATGCTTCAGTGTTAACGTTATGGACAACATTTATTATTTTCACCGCTCCATGGCAATATAAAGTATTTGAACGCATAAACCGTCTACGGTTAACTGTAATGAATGAGTGAAAATCAATTTGTAGAGTAGTTTGAACTTTTAAAGACTCAACAAGCCTGGAACCCCGTAAACAGATATGATGAATATGGTTGAAAATTTTCGGAACCACCGAAAGTAAATGGGTATCTGAATCGACAAATCTAACTGACGGAATTGTACTTATAACCTTTCTGAAATTGAGTGCACGAGAGGAAACACAGTAACTAATGCCATCCGAGTTATGTCCTATATGATGATAACAAATGTCGGGTGAGCGTGTCCTCTTCAACATTGAAATGCTTCACATATTTTTGTGGTGTTGGCATGATATTAACCAATAAATACAACGACGTTGATTTCATACTAGCAAGTTTTAACGTAAGTTTATATGGAGTTTCGAGTTTTGAAACAGTTACAATTACAGTGCAGAACAACTGTTTGGCATACGTACTAGTGTTTAAAATTTAAAAGTGCAATAACCCATTAAACGCTCGTGAATTGATTGCCTGGTAGTAGCGTTGTTGTCGAAAATAATCAGAACGTCGAATGCTCACGGAATATTTGAGTTTATACTACGACTTCACTAGGCACCTATGTTGGCCTAGTCATTTCTACTGTTTGCTTCTGAAAGCTGCAGCTGAGCAAACAGTTCAAGTTGTTTTCGCTCAACCTCATGAAAAACTTTAAAGTGTATATATTCAAACTTGTATTTGGAGAAAAGAAACAGTTTAATGGGGGGGGTTAACCGTGTATAACATTCGCTAGTTTTTCCACCAGTAGACATACACCATGGGCAAACGTATGTGGAAAGATTCCATCTTATATTACACTGAGATGTTGCTTGGCTTACGGATTCTCTCGGTTGATAATGTAGCCTTTCACATTAATGCTGTTACTCACTTCGTTTTGCAATTACGAATATGAACACTGTTGACAGTTTCCATTTCCGCATGACGATTCCGTGATGGAAAACCAGTATTTCCTAAGCCCTGCCTTTAACTGATTTCGTTCGGCTACCCTTGATCGCAGTCATTTGTTTGTTTTACAGAACTGCCTCCTAAGTTGTTCAGAAGCTCTTTCCAAACATTTGTTGGAAGAAAACTGGCCATCAAACTAACAACACTGGCGTCAACATGGGTGGTGTTGATGTTTTTTCTAATCATCTGTTAGCACATATTTTGTTTTGTTGCAGAAACTGGTAAGCCATGGAGGACTTCAACATAATAAACAGAAGACTCACGTGCATGCATTAATTATCTTGGTCAATATCCTCCTGGTTAGCAGTTCATTAGCACTTTCATGAGTTTACAATAAACATTCATTGTTTACCATCCGAGCGATATATGTCGATTTTATAATTATCCAGTCAGAATTCAATAATACTTCTCAGGACAAAAGCCCGAGCAACTAACTACTTACAGCTGTTTGAAAAACACAATTACGCAAGTATTCATTTCACTTATTTGTCAAGAAGCTGCGATAGGAATGGATTGAAGCCGGATTTTTGGAACCGTGTCTCTTCTTAGTTATCAACTCAGCTACAAGAATTCAGAATAATAATAAGGCGCTGTCTGTACTTTATGTGTGACCGCCAGACAATCAAAACTGCGATATTGACCATTATGATTTCCCGATTAGAAAAGTAAACAGTGATCTTATTTCATATTTAAATATCTCCAGGCCGCAGGTACCGCATGCCTTTTTGTAAATCTGTAGTTTGCTTTAAGATCTATCGACTACTCAAAAATCTACGTTTCTAAGCTTAAATCTGAATGAAAAGTGCGTTGCAAGCATACAGTGCAGAACAGAAACTGAACGTGAATCAATATACTTCGGTGGACTAGACGCACACTCAAAATATTGCGCAATGTTAACTGTTTGTGTAACCTAGATTACTGAAAGAGTTTTGAATCATGTGAGCGAAATCGGCTTTCGCACGGAATTGTAAAACGGATAGACTGTTGAACATGTGGATTGCCCGGGTCAACAGGTTTTGCACTTTGGATTAAAGAACATTCGAGAGCAGCTTTCTGAATAAATTTTACCAATTGGGGCCTCATCAGAGGCTTTGGAACTCATGTCGCTTTACGCTTTGACTTCGTGTACAGGCTTTAATGTACACTATTAAATGGATTTCGTGATAAAATGTAATACTGGAATTCACACTTTGCAATACTTCATTGACTTATTCCACTTTGTGGTACTGTTAACAACTCTAATGATTTTTTTCGATCAAATTGTCAAATTCGTGGCACTTGATTTGTATGTATCAGATAATCAGCGTGTTATAAGCGAGAAACAACCGGCCAGAATGGCTTTTATTTTCAGACTTATATCACCCAAAAACTGTACTATTTGTAGGAATTGTCAGTTTTTCATGGGAAAAAGTTCGTGTTAAATTTGACCACGATTGAACTGTCGAACAAACTTTTGTGATCTTCACGGAGGAAATAAAAATTCATCGTCGACTAGAGTAGCAATCAAAACAACCGTGGCACATATCTTGTGCATATGAGCGCCACTGGAAACAAAAAATACACACAATTTTCTGTATCAGTGCGACTCTGAAGTGATATACACAGTTTGCTTAAGTATAAACTTCCAGGAAAATATCGGCTACAACTTTTTTTCCCAAAGTTTGTTGAAATATGCGTTTCATTTAACCAAACGAGAAGATAATGACATGAATTCGAAGAACTAATTCGCGTGTGATGCCTTTCACAAATATACGGAATTTTGACTTAAGTTGTTTCCATTACTTCTGCTCAGTATTTAACGCAATACATTTTCTACACACACTGTATACTTTCACTGTCCACATATTTCCCCATATGTGATTCCTATACATGAATACAAGTCAGCATGCATGAAACGACGGAGTGCCAGGAACAAATCACGATGGAGGAAGGTTTATCTGATTAGATGTGCAACCGAATTATCATACCAGATACAGGCAGTTCAAAAGTCATCTGAAAAGTCATCTTGTGAAAACGCCGACGTTATGTTTTCTACCCTTTGTGTTGAACGTAAACCACGACATTAACAACCACTCAGTGCCATCTGCAATTTTTGTACATTCAATGAAACATGCGTTACACTTGTGGCTGTGTTGGTTATTGAGTTCTTAAGCCATTCGTGGCTTGTGAAGTAACTCGCAAGTGTAGTAGTACAATGGAGAAATAGTAAAGACCATGCAAACAGTAGTTCTTTTCATTAACTTAAAAGTGGGCAATTTTTCGTGCCATACAGATAACTCAGGCAGCCGCTGTTGAAAAAGGCACTACGCTTGACTTCTGATTTCTTTAGTGCTCCCCGCGACCAAGACTTGAACTTTGGGCGTGCATGCTGAACACTGTGCCGTTATCATCATAATATATAACCAAAGTTATTGTATACAGTGAAAAAACCCTGATTGTTTTTCAGCAACTAGTATGATTCCTAGCCCTCTAGAGAGGAGGCAGTCGCTGACTTGTCACAACTCAAGACTTCAGACTTACTATCGTGTTAAAAGCACTTAGCGTCCTAACTGATAATTTTACTAATGTCATTCGCTTAAAAGTTTCAACTGCAAGTATGTTGCTAGTATTCGTCAGTTGGATTAATTTGTCTACACACTAGTGTGTTCAGCAAAATGCCTACTATTTACAGTGGGGAGTAGATTAGGAAGTGTTATCAACTCAGTACTTGGAAGATCACCACGGTTAGTCTGAAATGACGAGGTTTCAACCTCGATCGTGAGAAGGAGGCCAGCCTATGAAAATCACTTAGAACTGCAGAGTTAATCGTTTTAAACGATTTGGCTGTAACTGCAAAATTGCTGACTGCTTGGGAGAGAGATATTCACTTTTTTAACTACAAGCCTTTTAAAATTACAAGAATAACAAGTGTAATTTCACTGTTATAGAATTTTACAGAACACCTCATATACTTCGTCAGCCTTGATAAGTAAGGCGACAGTATTTTTACGTACGCCTTGTAAGTTTTCACTTTTGTAATATTCACTCGTTGTTAGCAGTAAATTAAACTTCACATAAGATTGAATTTTTGAAGTGCACAAACCCGTCTAACGCAATATATTCGAGTACCATCAGCTGTAAACGAATTATCATCAACACCAATGTGTTTATATTCACGGCATATGTTCAACGATGTAGTATCAATCGTCTACTCACAGTCAACTTTGACACTGCTGTAATTTGGGAGTGTGCACATGAACTGGTACTGTGTTCTGAAGGTTTTCAGCGAATCAAGATGATAAAAATTTGAGGCGCATCATTTCCGTCAGGAATAACTGTTTGATGTTCTGACCAGATAACATTTACGAACCGTTTCTTTCCGGATACCTTGAACGTATATATAATTATGCAGTCACTGAAGAGTTGTCTACTGATGTTTTCTCCGCCTCAACTTCAAATACAATCGTTCAGTGAACTCAAAAGCTGAAAGGTGTTAAATATAAATGTTTTTTTCAATAACTGTTAAACACCACATCATGACAAAATAACGAGTGATGAAGTAAATTTACTGACTTACGAGTGGATTGTAGGAATACAATGTCATGATTTTGAGTTGTTGGAGGATATTTGGTTGTGAGCGAACGTGAGTTAGACAGGATTTCTGAGCAAGAAACGAAATGCGTACTGAATTATCAGGTAGTTTACCGATGAATTGCCTACCTAGTCCAGCAGAATTCGCGTGGTTTTCTGAAAACCTGTAGATCACGAAAAAGGACATGATAAGATTGACTCAGTGTTTGTCGTCGACTACGTGCGTAATGCTCACCCTGTTAGTGCGGTTGGATGAACCATTTTTGACCCGTCGGAAATGATGTTCTCTGACCCCTTTTGGAAAGCGCACAATCATCCTGTATGCCTTAGAAATAACAGATCCATGAGTACTTCGTTGTCGAGCGGAAGTTTGCTTATTTTGTTAGTCCATTATCATCAAAATAGCGGACAACATGACATGCTCTGAGAATCTGCATCTGAAGGTCGGTTACAGCGGATATGTGGTTTGGCTCTACACAGAAAGGCTTTGAAAAGTAGACGCATCATATGTAGTTCTTTTCCATTCGTGGTAAAAGTACTTTTTGGTACACATTATACGTACGTCGAAACATTGTGGGCATAGTGAAGGCACTTTGGGTTGTTTTACCATATTGCAGTCGCATTTTGCCCAAACTGTTCGGTAATTTCTCTTTTATCCATCAGACAGAAATGCTTTTTCTGGTGTGTAAGGTCAGCTTCATTTAGTTTCATGCAAAATCACCCTCATTCGTCAAACTCAAGGACAAAGTTCATTAGGTTTTTCATTGTATTTTGTGATATTGCGTACAGATGAATTAAATGACTGATATGCGCAATTGTTTTACCTCACAAAAAGTTACCTACCTATGGATTGTTTGCTTCAACTGTGATTACTTAATGTGCAATTTTCATACAATCATGTGGGAAAGCGATATCACATTCAACGTAACACCTGCTTTTTGCATATTGTTTTCGGTAGTATAATGAAATTCTATATCGTGTGCTACGACAGATGGAATACACAAATGTAAACTAGTTTTCGAAAGATTTCGGCAATGTGCCGCAAATTTTCTTCCGAACCAAATCCATGTTCATGCCATGTTTAGACGTCAGTCGACTCATCGTTTACGTTTGATCAGGTGTGATCCAGCCTGAAGTGTCTTAACAAGTTTGTTTCTCAGTTGAACATAAAACGTCCGCAATACATACGAAACAAAGAAAAGACGAGCTGTTGAAGACTTGTTTGAAAACAACAGTTTATCAGAGCACTGCTTGCACAGTTACTAGATAGCAAGCTGAAACTCGTCTGCGTTGAACATAACAAGGGTAGAATACAACGATGTGTTCTAATTATGATCTGCCGAATACTGTGAACGGAGTTGTTTTATGTGTTTTTGATAAACATGTGTTGGCCCATGATTCCGCTTACCCACTAACAAGAAGACGACAAACAAGTCGAAATCCCCCAGTTGTCTGTACACCTTCAAGCAGTGTTGAATGCTGAATAAGGAATAACACAGATGTAGCAAATTAAAAAGCGGCTGTATCACCCTTTTGCTATGACAAACCCGTTCTTTGTAAGTACATATATTACTTGTGATACGTTTTTGTTGGTACAACCAAATATATTACTCTGTTGCAAAAGCAGCCTTGAAGACTCACCAGCTATAATAAAAATTCTACCTCAAAATCACTCTGCTTGCCACTGTAACGTGCCTTCACGAACCGACCTGCCTAGTTTTTTCAGTGAGTATACTTGATGCAAACTACATCACAGTTATGATACTTCCTTTTTGCACCAGAATCTCGGCTCAAAACCATGAAATTGCTTCTGAGTTAGAAGAATACCACACATCGGAATATGTCTGATCATGTAAGAATTAGGCTTCTAAATAAATCAAACGTAAAGCATTATCTGCTTCTAACCAGGGGTCACCTCATATCGAATATCGTATGTTTTTCATACCACTGTAAGACAGTCTTACCAAAAGACCATTATTTTGTCCATTAGTCGAAATACGATTCGTTAAGCTTCTTTCAAAGAAAAACTAAAAGGTCTGGACCAAAATTGCCGTGTAACCGAACGTTGTCAGATTCCATATCTGAAACCTTGTTAAATCACCGCTAAACCTAATGGGCGAGGTTATTAAACACTATAGCAAACAGACGCGCTTTTAAAAGTCAGTGCACTGGTCCAGCCTCCCTACAACTCAATTCATACTTAAGGGAAAAGAATTCACAACGTTAAAAAGGATAATAATGCCTTCATTCCAGGATTTTTAAGTAGAAATGCAGTGTTCATCGAGGAGTGTTTTAGTGTATCAATTCCATGAATCATGGGGCGTAGAAATAGAAACGATTCAAGGCATGAGGTATTGGGAGAAATTTATCAAAAGATAACCTCGTTAAACGAGTTTCACAATGATGATAAGCACTCGTTCAGCATCCCAGTTTTTTATCTAAAAAATGATTCAGAACATGCGAGTAATTTTTATAGAGTGAACTTTTAAGAAAGGAGTTGTGAAACCGTTCCGAAAGTGAGACCTTGCTCAAGTTTTGTCGTAACTAGTCGAAACAATTGCAGAAATTAAATTGTTGAATCTATCGTCTAAAATACTGTTTTGTAGACAAAATATATTGTAGACTTGTTTGCCGGCAGCTTTCATCCAATCGATTCTCTTATTCAATAACCAATTCTTCCCAGTCTATTCAATTTGTGACCGGATGCCACTTGTCTGAGGTGATTAGAATCAGCAATTCTGTTTCTGGTTTCGATTATATTAATGAATTTTCCAATCATATTGTTGCTGTCTGGTCCAGACATTTTCCGGAGTGACAGAACTGCATGCGTACAAAACATGTTCAATACTTACATTTCCTCAGCTTCGAGTTGTTCAAATGATTATGCCGTATTCAGTGGCCTGTGTTTGTTTCGACACAGATAGCCTGGCTTATATAACAGCATGGAACTGGCAGGTTCGTTCTTGAAGGTCATTCTAAGTTCACTCGTGGGATTGCAGGGATTCCTGGTTGACCGTGACTGACACAAAGTGATACGTTGCCCATCTGAAAAACACATTTACACTTACAAACAACATACTGACGTTATATGTATTACAAATACTAGCTAACATTTGCTTCTCGTTTGCAACAGTTTAAATGCTAGGAATTCAATGAAATAATTACGTTCGAATGCAAGTTTTACTTTCTGTTTTGTTCACTGAGGTTTCAATGTAATTCATTAGAAGTTCCCAGAAGTTGGCTATATTTTGTTACATTTCATTTCTTGTTAAGAAGTAAGCATTGTGTGACGGTTCTACCTCAGTTAGCTTGGACGAAAATTATTGATGTCTCTCTTGTTTTTATTGCAATCACTGAAATTATTGACATAGCGCCTATATGGCTAAAGTTTCACAAAAATTGTCTGCCACGAAGGTAAAAGCCGTTGTTTGATTTTTTTAATGAGGAAAAATTATTGCTGTAGGAAATGAACTTGAGAATATTAAAAATAGCACGTGAATTTGGCGATCATAATTCGATTGAATACACCACAGTATTACCTCAAGTAACATGAATTGTCAAGTTTGAAAATGCACGTAAAAATGATAATTCTCACAAGAGATTACCCCTTTGCATAAAATCATTTATTGTGTAGTGTGCAGGAGGAAGCAGAAGTCGGTGTTTAGTCTGAACGACCTCCTTCAAACCAAAGAAATTATTTCACTGAGCACCGGTACGTCGAAGAAGAAGGTAACAGTGCTATGCTGTAACGTTTGAAACACAACAGTAACGGACGTTCGGGAATATTGCTGCCCTCTTAGTTGTCAAGCGGTTAGCAATCTAGTTGTTCTAGTATGATTTTCTACCATTACAACGATGAATTTTAGGCAGACAGTTTTCAGTGTATTCTGGTTCAAGGCTAATTTTAAACCTTCAAACTAAAACGTACGGAGAAATAAGCAATTTTCAAGCATGGTTCAATCAGCAGACATTTTACAAAAATTTCGAACGTAGTCATGAAAAATACTTCATAAAGAACAAGTTCGTTTCCAGTGATTTCCAACCAGGCTAAATGCATTACATTTCTATCAACAACTTTACAGATGAAGCACTAGACGGGTGGGGGGAGAACGGGTAGTTGAGCAGATGAGTCAACTCAATGTAACACTGTAATCAAGTACCCACTTGAACAATGGGTGAGTACAATGCAGTGCAGAGGTAAATGCACTAAAAGTTATCAGTCTGATTAGACAGTGTTTCCTCTTGACGTCGTATCCTTATTTACCAACGTCCCGCTAAAGCAGACCATAGATTAGCTGTGTGATTATATCGAGTGTAGTGGCATAGATATTCAGATAGCATCGACCGAAGGCAAACAGTTATAATGTGTAATTTAAGCTCAAGGAAGGAATTTAAAAACAAAATGACGGTGCCTCAAGGGGATCGCCGTTGAGACTACTATTTGCGGATACTTTCATGACGAAATTAGAAAGCAAACGTCTGAGTTAAACAATAGGTTATTGTAACATTTATAAGGGGTATGTTGACAACTCGATAACAGCATAACTCCGATTGGCATCTTGGCCAGATTCATCATCGCACATCAAAATTTGCAATTTTCTTTGGGGACAGAAATGAATAGCCAATCAGGCTTTTGGATGTGCGTTTACGTGGCCGCGTTGATGGTTCAGTTTATCGCACAATAAATGGAAAAGATAGGTGGAATGGTCTGTATGCTAATTTCAATAACTTTGTACCATTCGCTCTTAAAAGAAATCTAATTAACTGTCTGACGGACAGGGCCGTAAGAATTTGCAGGGAAGGCCTTACTGCTAAAGAACTGACATTCCTCTCCGGAAAGGTTCATAGACACAGCTATGCAGCAACGGGATGAAAGGGACCAGCTGCATTTAGCAGAAAAGAGAGCTGTACACATCGGATTGCCCTTTAACTGCGACAAGCTCGCTGAACCGATCACACGCAGACTCACAGGGATGAATAACAAAGCATTTCAAGCTGCTAAATTACCTGTCCATTTTAAGTTCAATCCTGTTTTGTGCTCACGCCCAAAAGATAAAGTGCCTGGTTCTGCAGCCTCGTTTTGTGTATGTTCATTTACTTGCTCCCGTGGAACCACTTACTTTGGCCGTACTACCAGATGCTTATCTGAACGGGTCCGTGAACACCACTCAACTTGGCTTAACGGTGGAATAAGGAAATCTATCGACTGTGTAGTACCATCACATATGATGAATTCGAATCACCCTGTCGATTTGACTGACGGATTGCGCCCAATATGCCGGGTTAAGGCCACCCAGTTGAGCGCAGTGAGGCGTAAGATTCTGTCAACAGCTGTAGCCACTGGAATTTGTCTACATAACCCACTTCTGTGTTCCCGGAAACGTTTTGTTCAAGCTTTGGGTATGCCATGGCCAACCCCACACTCTGTTAACCTGTCAAGACCCATTGTTTAATTGAATACTTGCCTGTAATGTGAAGTGGAATTGACTGATCACAAATTAACCATCCGTTCTCCGTTTACCCCTTTATTGATTCCCTATGAAATTAGTGATATAGATGTGATGTATTTACCTTGATGAGGAATCATTGAAAAGGCGCTTGTCCGTTATACAGTATTTTTCAGGCGAAAATTTCTAGATTTTCATTTAAATTACTCAACAGAATGTTCCTCTGTACAATATACATAAACTCTCCCAGGAAGAGATGCTTTGGACTTTTCGTTGATAAAACTATTATCTAAAATATTTCAAAATAAGACTAGTATATCGCCCCATACGTTCATGTGCACAACCTGCTGGCATAAAAGAGCCGTACGCAATTTTAGTAAAATTGATCAGCACGACCTCATAGAGTGTGAAAGTTAAACAGTTCAATTCCCTAGAAAATGCCCACTGAAGTAATGACAACAGCAACGTAGCAACGTGTCTGATCATCAGGCTAATTACACCATAAATGTGAAAAAAGTAACCGGGGTGAGTCTGAAAAAAGTGTCGAAAGAGGGTATGAACGGTTTGTTTGTTAGTAATTACGCAACCGCTATTCCAAACTATGGGCTTGATTGATCGTGAGCAAGGAAAGATTAAGTGTCTGCACACACCACTGTTCGACCACACAGGCTGATGTTCTCGTGCTATATCCGACAGTCGCCTTGTAGTACGACCAGTGCATGATTCTTGACACGAACAAACAAGTGAGTACGCACAACTGCTGGTTGTAGAATCTGAAAGTTTGTCTTTGGGTTGTGACATGATAACGAGTATTGAATTACACATCGCATAATTTAACGGCAAGGTAGATTGTTTCAACTGAGATTCTGGGCTTTCTTGAATTAACTTCCGTCGTGTAGTCCCTCTTAAAGGGGAGTCTAATGGACGCGAGTTTCTTAATCACGGAGGGCGATGCAGACTTCAGCTCTACCATCTACGTTGCCTTTTAACTGAAACGCACTGGGCAGGTATTCCGTAGGAACATTTCCTGTATTCGACTGCAGAAACCTGATCCCTGCGGTCAAATGTTCGTGTGGATACAATCTCTCCAGGCCTAAAGTCAATCAAACTCACACTGTGGAACAATGATCGCGTAACTTCCAGCAGATACAGGTTCCATACTTCTGTTGGCCGTATTTCATAACCCACTCTGATATTTGAACGCAGGAAGCAGGCCTTGTTCTCTAATTTGTTGTTCTCACAGTTTAATTATTGCGAGGATTTCTTCGAACGTGTGATTATTTTTATACCTCTCTGTACATGCGTATATGCATGTATATTCTGTAGTTTTCCCTACCCATAGCATGTTTACCACGATACAGATATATTCTGCACTGCTGGTGATTTAACATGAATGTATACTATTTCCTGTGTATTAGGCACTATAATTTTCAATTTACTGAACATTTTTATCAATCTATGATCCAAAAAGTCCATTTACAATAGGAAAAGGTCATGACAAATGTAACTTTTATCGTTCCAACCGCAACTATGAGAGAAGTATACACTATTGAAGAGCACAACAAGAACAAACCTATAAAAGGATTGAGGGGTATAATAAATATGAATGGAACATATATGAGCAATTGTGTTTGTATGCGATTTGCATCAACTAAATTTCTCACTTCCTATCAATAACCCGGTCTTGACTGAGTACTCATCTAACTTCCTCTGAGGTTCTGGTTATATACTGGTCTTATCTAACGAATTTCTATTACCTGCTGATGTGAAACTCGTAGAGATTCGCTTTGTGAAGATCGTTAATTAATCTTAGATGAGACTCAGTTTTAAAAAATTAGGGCTTCGGCTGGATTCAAACCAGCGATACCCAGCTAACCAGCATATTCAGATGCGGAAAACACTTTACCGGCTGAGCTACAAAGCAACTCCAGGAGCTCAAAAATTACAAATTTAGACACTGTCACCGATCCGTCACAATGTCTTGTATGGAATCCACTAAACAAGTCGAAATGTGAAATTCTCGCGCTCCTGGCTTGACTTTGTAGCTCAGTTGATAGAACGTTTACCTTCTCCAGGAATGTGATTACCGTCGCGAGTTCAAATGCAGCCGAAGCCCTGATTTCTCACAGTTGAGTCTCATTTTAAGCCGTGAATGTCCCAAACTACTTGTTTCTGTTGCTAATTTATCGACGATTCTTTTACCACAAATGTTATTTCACGAAATAATCCTGTTCAAATATATCGTTATTTAATTTCGCTTCACGATTGTTGTTTCACTTACATCTTGTTTCACAAACAGTGTAAATCATTTTGTTGCCAAATTTATTGTTCGCATTTGATGTAAGCTTATAGTTATTCGCGCACCAAGCTAAACAGATTTAATCCGAAGAAAACCTGTCTAATGTTGGTTTGATGATCGGTCAACGTTCTGTGAAGAACAGCGGATAAACACATTTTCTTTTAACACATTGTGACACTTCCAGTGCGTCTAAACAACTGAACACATTTTGCATTAACGTTAAAACAATGATTTTTCTTTTTCAAAAATAGTTTCCTAATGAATTCTTTTTGGCATTAAATTGCAAAACAATCAGACCGACGACACTTGTTCGCTCTTTTGTTTTGTTTCAACTGTTGAATTAAAAGTTAGAAAATTACAAAACAAAACAAAAAGAAAACCTCGGAGAGTTTTTCCTGTTCTGTAGGGAAGGGATACTTAGAAAACACACGTTTCTCTCACCTCTTCCCAATAAATATAGCAAACACTGAGAAATATAATGAATCTAAATTAAGTCATCTCTGTAACTTGATGGAGTTCACTTATTTTTCGGAATGATGACGTCCAGAATGCTTTAGGCAGTCGAGTTATTCGTGGTAATTTAAACGCCATTTCGCTAATTAATAAACAGAAGTGCCAGACAAACCCTTTCGTCTTGTGCCCTATTTAATACTTGTATATTATGTCTGTTTTGGCTACTAACATCCTGAGTGAGACTCTGATCATCCACGACGGTAGACGGGCAGGGAGGAAATAGAAATAGGTTGGCAAATAAGCTGTAACCCTCAAACAAACATGGGTTTCCAGTAACTGTTCACTTCATCCCAGTCCGGAAGAGTGAAAATGTTTTGGTCGAACCCTTATCAAATGTACTTCTCGTGCTTTGCACTTGCAAGTATGCAACGAAATGTATTGAAGTGGCTAAGTTGAAACTTCTTACTGTTTTTATTCTGGAAGATTTGTCTCGGCTGGAAGAAAAAAGTGCGAATGCTGTGCAGCATGCTGTCTGTGAAAAACCAGAATTTTCCATTTTGGGAGTATTTTGTCAAGCTGTCTTTCTCCGAAAAGCTGCTGAATTGTTGTAAAATACTTACCGCTTCCAGGTGATAGTACTTCATAGAATTCTTTTGAAATCCTTGAATATGTACTGTTGTAATGAGTTCAAACTACGTGCGCTAACATCGATCGGTCCAAACACTAAATCATATCGAATTAGAGTGATTGACGTAAACCAACAAACACCTAAATCGATCCATTAGTTTTCGGACATTGCAGATTAATTAATGTTAGGCAAAAGTTCATATACACCCGTTAGTTCAAAGTAGCTCCCGAAGATTTGTTGGAATAAGTATATGCTGGAGAATTGGGCGAATTTATTTTTCCGATGCAGCACCAATGTTTTACTCTGGTGTTCGGTTGCGTATGTCAAGATCATGGCTTACCCTACCTTTTAGACTCATATTTATAGCAATGTTTCTCCTTCGGAATTCGTTGTAACGCTTCGCCTGTTGGTGTGCACACCACATTTGTCGTCTCTGCTGTGTGCTTACTGAAAACATTGCGAACACGCTATGATGGCTATAAGCGACTGTCGTTTTGTGTGGGAATGCGTGTTGTTATACATAAACCATTTAGAGCTATTTGCCTTAACACAGTGAGATGCCTAAACATATCTGGCTACGCACGTCGCTATAAACCACGAGAAATATAATTACCTACCACTGAAGACAAAACACTCTTCAACCTGTACTTTCATGTTGGTGTTCAATGATATCACAATGTTCACAACAAGCTGCAAAGTATGTTCATTCAGTTATATATTTTCGGGGAAATCTGGCAAAACCCCCATTTGTGCGTCGTAGAAGACAACGGTGAAAAATAATCCTTTTCGGTAATTCTTCACCGTACGATTACCAGTATATATGTTCTACAAAATAAAATCAGCGACAAGAAAACTACCACTGGTCCGTATAATATGAAACAAAAATCTAAACAAAAAAGCTCAGTGTTGTAAACCCTTCTAAACCGTACGCTGGGTTGTCCTAGCTATCGTAATTCGTTTGGCAAAATTCGGATTCTCGTCCCCGTAATATTAGCGCCCAAAATATCGGTCCCGAATAGTATCGCGATTGTCCCGTATTCACTCCCAAGGCAAGCCAGAAGACGCGTTCGAATGTAGAACTTTGTTCCACCCCAAAAACGTGTGCCTAGCGGTATAACAAGTCTTAGCCGATTTGAAAAATTTCTCACGGCGGTGGCGCCCCTGGAACGGTAACAGGGTGGGCGCCCTAACACTTAGCCAGTCAAACAATGAGTCACTAGTCTTTGTGATGGACAGCTTAAACATCTGCTCACAGTTAGATCACAGATGTATAAGTTGACGTCAGTGATAGGACATTTGATCACGGCTGCCACAGAGCTTGTATGGACTTCTTTTGAGAATAATGAACCAGATTGTGTAATTGAGTAGTATTCGATTCCGCGGTGGCTGGCATCCGTAGTCTGACCGGCTGAGAGTGGTTGATCGTAGTTATGTAAACTCTGCGAATATGCTACTTCTGGTCAACGCTATGGTCCATATGTGCACGATGAGGAAATAACACACTGGTGATGGTTTTGGTGAAATCCGTTCCGGAGCCAAGCACGATGGTGTTCTTTGATTGTTTTGGGCGAGGGCCTAGTGGTTTGACTTACATATTCCGTTGTACAACAATGGGAGAACTGATACACAAGCATAGATTGGACAGTGACACTTTGTAGGGAACCAACTCCGTAATGTTGCCAGCGGGAAGGTACGCCCTTCGAGAGATTTCTCTATTTGAAGGTTGAAAAGAACCCTGATGAATTTCTTGATCATGTGATGAGGAAATAGAAACAATTTCACGAAATCAATATCATCATCGCAGTGGGACTGCTTCTGTTCGAAATCTTCCCGTCATATCAGAGCACTAGACACATTTTCGGAGCCCAAGTTAGCTACTTTGTTGTAGTGGATTGGATAATATTTTAGTGATGGAACAAACGAGGAAGATGACACACTTTCCATCACAGTTCATTGGGCTTCATTCGAACACACGGCTTAATTACGACTTTTAGCTTTTCTCGATTTCAAACTTTTTCGCAGATCAGTGCCACACTGTCAAGGTCACGCTTATGTAAGAACACGTGACTCGGCCAATATCTACGGCTTGACAGTGTTTTCCGCTTCAACATGAATCACAGATTCCGGTAACTATATACTCAAATTATTTGGACCCGGGACTTGTAGTACTATACAAAACTTCAAAGATAACTCCTGCTCCATAGACTGATCCAGGGGTAGATTAGATGCAACTGAGATTAACATTTTAAGCAGCAGCTTTGGAAAGATAATAATTTGTGCAAGGTGCGAAGTTGTCAATCAAAACATATTTATTACTCGCTTGTACTTATCGTCTACCACATAAAAACTCGGGTCTAAACGTTGTTATTCAATGTCAAACCAGACTGTGTATACCGATTCCGGATGCTTGGCCGCCTTATTCAGCAAAACAACTACGTCATCCAACCACTAAACACATTCCCTACTTGACTGAAGACCTTGATAGTCAAAACGTCACGTCAATTAGGCAGTCAACACAATACAGACAACCAACCTCTTAGGTTGTTCAATACCTTTTGGATACCCTCAATTTTATATTTCCTATCATACCGAGAAACAACTTTACAAGGTTAGAGGAATGCAGAAGCACTTGACACCCACTAAAGTCTTTCATGATTCGGCAACAGAATGAGCGTTGAGACCACAAATTTTGGTACAAACCGTAAACGGTAATGGTCAGACGTAGGCAGACCACACCTCTTTATTGACTTCGTAAACGATATTTTATGATGTTTGCTGCTGACATAAAGTCTGTCGAAATGGAATATGTGCGTGGAAATTTTCTGTCAGTGGTTTATGAAAAAGTAATATGATCTGTAGCTAGCGAGTTTGTGGTAAACATCGAATGATTATTTGTAGTGTGGTTCTATTGTCTTGGCTGAGTGAATTGCATATACCGGGTAGAGATGACATCTATTGGGTTGGAATGCACATCTGTTAGCTTCGTATTTTCAATCCTTGGATTCAAAATACGCAGAGAACAAACCTTTACCAATACAACTCAACAACGTACAACAGGACGAATGATATTTCGTAATAAGCGATTGTCTTACTGACCTTCAGGTATTCTAAACTACCCTGCCGGTGAAAATATCTTGAAGACTGCTAATGTGCAAAACACACGGACTTGTTAGTATCTGCGATCTAATCACCGAATTAATAACGAATCGACGTAATCTGCATGAGACCCAATTTGAAGGATCCAGGCACTGACTATGTTCAAACAAGCACCAAGGACAACATACCTAAACAAGGTAAGAGCTGGATTAACCAAGATACCATACATTTCAAATTTGGACACGGTTATCAACCCAAAAGTTTGTGTCTTACGGAATCTATCGAATGATACTGTGAACTAAATGTCCAATAGGATTTCTTAACTAGTACATAGTGGACTTCGCCACTGTTGCTGGAGATAACTGAAATTGTAATGTTGCTTAGTATTATGTCGGATCTGCTAAGTTGGTATGGACCCAGCTGCAAAAAATCTGGACTTCGGCTGAATTCGAACCAGCGGTAGAAACAACATGTGCAAATGTGGCAAATGCTCTACCAGCTAAACTATTGAGTTACGCCGGAAGTTCAGGAATTTCAAATTCGAACTTTGTTATCCATCCAACCAACTGCATCATATGGAATTCACCAAGTGATCCATCCGATTGACTGCTCAGGCAGGATTTATCGATCAGTTCAAGCTGAACCCCACCTGTGCCATCGGCGGGCGTTGACAGCGAATTACTGATAAGTAGTTTGTTAGAGTTGATAATTTACAAGGGACCCACCAGCGGAATATATGAACGGATTCAAACCAGCAACGGAAACGGCATGCCACCACATAGCAGACACTTTTGCTAGCTGTGTGCAACTGATGAATTCTACAAGCCCAGTGCTCATTGATGAATTTGGCAGATTTCACAGCATACTGGTTGTAGACTGTCACCTGAATATTGATCCCCTTGAACCACTTGTTAGAATCCAAATTACACAGTGTTGGATGTTAACTGAGTCCAAATATATAATCTCTGAACTTCAGGTTTAGCTATATAGCCCATCCGTTAGAGCGTTTGCCGCGTTTGAGCATGCTGGTTCGAATCCAGCCGTAGCCCAACCCGTTCACAATGGAGACTCTCTAAATGTGAGAGCTGTTACACTACTTATGTAGTAAGGTATGGTTTCTTTTCAGCCACTAGTTAAAATCAAACTCAAACGTTGCATCAAACCTTGGCATCAACGTAGTAGGTGTTATATATGGATCAAGATATAACAAATATACATTTCTAGTTTCCACTATATAAAACGCTATACTGTCTGTACTTCGAATCTGACGATAGCCACTTTCATATAAACACAAACTGGACGCTCAAAACCATAAGTTGGCTACAGGTTATCTGATTAGTAAAACTTTAGGTAACGGAAGACAGTTATTATTCTACATCATTGTTTCAGGAAAACAAATCCCCATGCAATTATGTTGTGGATGTCGTATGTACATTTATTCTAATGTTTATTGATTATTCACCTGATTGTAATGTGGCTCGACCGTGCGTGCCTAACTTGAATCTTACTTGTAATTCCTATTGCCGATATCCTATTGGTCAATGTTATTGATTATCAAAATTATTGCGTTTCTATTGGTTGTTCTCACAATATTTTGAATAACACATGTTCCGTATTATCACTCGTGGGTTAAATTACAACAACGGTGTGTAGTCTTCGAAATTAGCTATCGTTTAATAACAAAATACAACTTACAAAGCAATTCAAAACTGAGTTGTGAAGACAAACAAAAAACTGACCAAAATCTGGTCAGACACAAATTATCCGTAGCAAGCGCGTATATGCAAATCAGGTACCGTCAGATGAAACATTTAGACTGTTACGAATAGTAGGATGATTGTTGAATATGACAGTCAGCAGTGGGGTATTCGCATACATAACCCAATGACAACTTGGTTCCAAGAACACAGCAAAAGAAGGCTGAGAGCAAGACGTTCCGGAGTTAATTCTAACTGATTTGTCGTTATAAATGTTGAAAACAATAAGCGATATTAAGTGTGTTGTTTTGTCACCGGTTAATTTTGGAACAAGTTAACAGATTTAGTCGGCATGTTATTTTTTGTATATCCGATATATTTCACTCACATGACTATGGTCCGGTTAGTGTTTTGCTATCCATAATGTTAAAACACAATCCAGTCTTATTGGAAACTTTGCAGCATATTATAATTGTCTAGTAGGCTTTTTAATCGGTACCGCTGTACACACATGTTGCTGATAGGCATTCTGACAGATCTGATGATTTGAAATTGGCTTGTATCATTTCCGTCCATGTTTTTTTAAGCAATAACATACTAGACCATTGGCGCATGCATTTGCTTAGATGGTGACGTTTACAGAGGCAAACAAAATTGTTTTCAAAAATGATGCAAGATAAAACACTGATATTTTAACCAATTTTATACCTGTTTTCTAGAGAAATTTCCGAGCTCCTGGCGTAGAGCGCTTGCCGCGTAGAGGCATGGTGTTTCTGTCGCTGGTTCGAATCCAGCCGAAGCCCTGACTTTTCACAGTTGGGTCTCATCTAAAATTGGAAAGCATTCAAATCCAAAAACGCAAAACCCACTTAACGACTACTAGCACCTGATTGTGAACTGCATATGGGGTTGGTTGTTTAACATGATAGAATAGAGCCCTTCTTGACTTTTGTGTTTAGTGTCATTCAGATATGTTTGAGTACATATGAGATAAGACAATGTCCACTCACGGCAATATGAGATAGGACGATGCACACATACGGTGATCACTCAAGGTGTATATCTAATGTTTCATCATCGCCTACTGCAAAATGTATCGAACCATATTTAACCCACATACTTCAGAAGCATGAGATAAAGTTGGTTCGTAGTCCGTAGGTTACTGTTCAACGCAAGGCAAGAAATCACAGGCCAGTGACTTTTCTCTCAGCGGCTGGTTAAACCGGTTTACCTCAGCGTAAATAATGCGAATAAATGAGGGCCGCGTTCAGTTCGAAAAAAATTCAATTTTTTTCCCGGGCGGTTGAAAGAATTAGCTTACCGTATACTGTTAAATTAGCCCATGAAAGCCATGAAGTAAAATATCAAAATAAGAAGTAAGTGATTCATACAGCAACGTGAAATAATTACAAAGCCTACAATCAATGAGTAATAGAGATATAGTTGTTCAGTCAGCTGTCTTTGATGATCAACCGTAGATGATGTATACCAACCCTTACTGCGCTGAACCTTGGGCAGATTAGTGGTCTGTGATATGCTAACCATCTGGTAACACCAGTCATCATGTGCTAAACTGTCAGGCCAGTAACGTTTCAACAATATCTCTCATGACTGATTCGGTTTTGAAAAGCCCAATGAAAAAAGACCAGGTTATCGTCTGCACAGCGTCTGTAGTATGGCAGATATAAAGTATCAGATCTCCGTTTATCGTGACCATAAAAAACGTTATCGATCGTGAATCATTAGATCAGTTCGTCCTGCAGCTTGAAGACGTCCATGCCAACCCCACGGTGACGTGTAAGGCAGCGGTTGTACAAATTCAACACACAAAGAGCTAACGGATCGATAAGACGTAATATTTCTAAGAAGCTAATGTGGTGTGGTCAATATATGCACTTCACCGATCGTAACCTGGTGAAATATTGGCGGGTATGGTGATAGCATTGTTTATCGCATATCGTCACATCGGCAAATCCGACTGCATTAAGCAGGATGGATAATGGGTGTCCCAAAGGGTTTACTCAGCGGCAAAACGAATCGAAACTGGACAGCAGCAAGAATGATGAGTTCTCCATAAAATTAATGTAGACTGGGCTACTATTCAGGCAGGGCACAGTGACCTTGAAGGCAATCCAACGAATTGTCTCTCCTACGAAACGGACTTATCATATCACGGAAATCAGGCGACTTATTCAGATGTGCACTTTAATTTTGCCTACAATCGAAGGACTTCAAAGTATTGGTATGTGAAAGACAAAATCTCTGTCTTCGACCAATCTACGCTTGTGTATCAGTTCTCCCATTGTTGTACAACGGAATATGTAAGTCAAACCACTAGGCCCTTGTCTAAAACAATCAAAGAACACCATCGTGCTTGACCCGGGAACGGCTTTCATCAAAACTATCATCAGTTTGTTATTTGCTCATCGTGCACATATGGACCATAGCGTTGACCAGAAGTAGCATATTCGCACAGTTTACATAACTACGATCAACCACTCTCAGCCGGTCAGACTACGGATGCTAGCCACGGCAGAATGGAATACTACTCAATTACACAATCTGGTTCATTATTCTCAAAAAAAGTCCATACAAGCTCTGTGGCAGTCGTGATCAAATGTCATATCACTGACGTTAATCTATACATCTGTGATTTAACTGTGAGCAGATGTTTGAGTCGCCCATCACAAAGACCAGTGACTCATTGTTTGATTGGGTAAGCTTGTTTGGTTGTATTTTCGTATCCTATTATACGGACCAATGATAGTTTTTTTAATATTTAATTGATTTTGTTGAGCATACTTAATTATGTGTATATTTATACAAATATATTGTATATATACATATGCATTTATATACTTCTCAAATTCATAATGGTATCCGATGAAAAATTGTCCAAAGCAATTTTTCATTAAAAATGCTGTAAGCTAACTATCCCGGAAGTTGCTGTCGTACAAATTTGTTAAAAGTACTGTCTACATCAATCTCCCTTTCACAGATGACAATTTGGATGAACATTAAAAACGTGATTCGCACTAGTTTGAAAGGCACGTATAGTGCAGCAAATTTGACTCTAATCTCACAAACGAATGAGTTGCTTTTATCCGGGTTAAAAATTCATTCCTATATCTTCAACCAATCGTTGAATATTTTTTATCCCATTAAAATTGCCAAAACACTCTCAGTGGTAGAACAGAAAGCATGTTTTAAACCAAGGGCAGGTAATACATAAAAAGGTGTTTGAGAGATACATTAATTCCCTTGCTAATGAGTGACACCCAGTAAGTTTTGAACGCTGCTCCCCCTGTTGCAATACCCTTATCGATCACGGGTCATAGTGTCATCATCATCACCATCACCTACAGCTTTGACGGAAATTCACAATTCATATACTCTCATATATATATCAAAGTCCTTTTGATCAACTGTTGCCAGCCAGCTCTGTGTCTTAAAAACCACAACTTGTCGTTTGTTTAGCAAGGAGTATCACTCACGATTTGTCTTTTTTGGCCGTTCCATTGAAGTCTTTGTTTTCATGCTAGTTACAAGTTTATGACTGGTGGAAGTACGCAGACTAGATTCAAGTCGAAATCTATTTTCTGACTATTTTATATAAACGAATTTTTCTCACGTTCACACCAATTTATTGAGTAATTTATTGGCTAGTAATATTATGGATTTATGCACGTGACTTGGCGTCATTAAGAAATGATTATCCAATAATTTCTGATAGTGACGCCGCATAGTGTAAAAACAAGATCACTGATTCCCTTTTTTGCAGTAAGATATGTTTATCATCGCTAAGTTTTACCACTCATAAAATTATCACCTAACATCTCATATTTCAAGCCAGCCAGCACCGAAACTACCAGACACGAGTGATTGCACGCATATTACTGCAATAAATATCCCGATCACTCAGATGCTTTGATAAGTTTTCCTTCTCTTAAGGGTAGGATTATTAACGCGATTAGGTTATTAGGCGTTCGTTTGATTCTAGCATGTCTGTACGTTTGAAATCAGACATAAGGAATCACTGGAAAACTTTAAAAAAAACCAGAGAGTGTATTTCGAAAAGGAAACAAATCGACGTCCAACGCTAATGTTTGAATAGTCACGTGGTCGAAACACTCAGGTGCTGGCGACAACTTTAAAAACAAGCTTCCCTCCACTTTAACCAATCACCTACGTATACTCATATTCAGTGATTTATCGAATTCACCCAATGCGTGTGTGAAACAGCAAAGATTTTGTTCGACAACTAAGTGAACTTACCGCATACTAATCAGGTGTGCTATTTCAATATGTCTACCAAAGACGTATATGCAAATTTTTCCCAAAAACAGGCTGGATCACGCATTGATAAGTCTTACGTTACATAATGCAGAACATTGTCCAACTTCCTGCTAGATTATAATTACTATTTCCCCCAACTGTTGGACAGCGTTGACTGTACAATCATTTGTTTCTCCTACCCTGTTAACGCTTATTATGTGTTGCTCAGCGGTAGTAAATTAAAGTAACATACAAGCCGACCGTTTCTATTAGGGTTGTCCGTTACACTCGTGGACTAACTTCAGGACGACGTGAAGACACCGGGGGACAGCGTTCTTTTGAATTAAGGGTTCCAACAACAGTCCTGTGATAGGAAACAACACAAACAAGCATCAGCCAAAGGCCTAGTAAGCCATGCACACGACTTACGTAAACATAAACTAAGACGGCACCGACAACATAGCAGTAAGTCCTGTTACACAATTCAAATTCAAACCTTGTGCGCCTTCTGGTTTCGAATGCACGTCACAATAAAACAATAAGATTCACCATCCCATCACTTTAGTCAACAGAATACCAATTTTTTATCCATGCTACTGCACAACAACACGTATACTGTAATCCAAGGGTATAGCCTACATGGTTGAGTTCAACACAGCACACTGACGTTTACAACTGTTTTCTTATCATGTGGACGTACATTCGTCAGTGCTACCAAGTAAGAATGAATAGAACATATTTTCCTGTAAACCAATTCAGGACAAACTTCCGAGCAAGGAAAAGGACCAGCATTAGCCTCGTGTAATTAATGGCCACATAATTAACATGACCATCCGGTCGTACTCCTAGGTTTGCTGGATAACACATCATAAGAACTTTCACACAGATGGCATTTTTGTTACTATAAACTCTCGAACAATTGGAGGTTAATGTCTTAATGTCAGACTTACGGAGGCCCACATAAAACTGTAAAAAAAAAGGAAAAGACAAAGGAACTGACACGCCATAGCATGATGATGTGTTGTGTGACTGACGAGGCTAGCCAGCTGTAAGGCATTCACATTGTAGCAAAGCTTGCTCTGCTTTCATAAAACAATGGGTCAAAAAACAAACCCTGATGTGTCATTATGAGTAGTCTGGCCGATTCGTTCGTTTAGAATAGACCAAACTATAAAATTCAGGGTTTTGGCCAAATAGAAACGAAGGAAAAAAATAGCACGCCCAAACGCTCGCAACATCCTATCAACGGAAGTAAGAGGTTACGCCAGTAACTCGGAAATATCAAAAGAACTTTGTTATCTACCTGTCTAATTGCATCATATGGAATCCACTAAGTGGCCTGAGGAATCGATTGTTCAAGCGTAGATTGTCACTGAAGTGACGCTGGAAACTATCGGCACCACCAATGGCCACTAAAAGTGTAATACTATTAAATAATTTGGTAGCTGTGCGGAAAAAATTGGAGCCTTAGCTGAAAGACCCGTACGTGGATAATTCGCTATGCCTCACAGGACGTTATATTTTCACATCTTTCAGACTAGTGCGACTAATGTAGCGCTTATCACCACCGCATTTCATTTCATAGCATATTTTCTCATCCCGTAGTGGTCGTTGACATTTTGCTGAGCAACACACTTAAAGTCAGTACAATGCAACTTTTCTACACGTGTTATAAATTTTGACAAATTTTCCCATACACTGCATGTCGTAGTTATGTTGTGGCTTTTTGCACATCAATGACAGATTTTAAAAAAGAACCGTTTATAAGTGCATGGCGTTAGTTTCTCTCAGGTTGTTCCGTCATGGCTTCTAAAAATTTTCGTTTGTTCATTGGTTTTTAAAATAACTAGTTCCGTGTTTTCTCATGGACATAGGTGTGCCTAACACCCGCGTGAGTACCTATGAATTGCGGCTAACATGGCACATGAGATAATGCTACACTTTGATTGATTTGTTCAGAGAGTACTGTGTGCACCATAATACATAATAACACTGTCTCCAAATTCGTGTATGGCACTCTACTACCCACACATTTGCCGAAATGTTTACACCAGAAGACAAGTCACACCCAGGAAACAGGTTCAAAACAATTCGGAAATAGAGAAGACAAATAGAACATATTAAACCAGCAGGTCAATAAACTAAGAATAATCAAATTGCTTGACAGACACGATGGATTGGCCGAGATACATTTCGATAAACACAAACAAGATGTAATCACAGGTCAGCATACACTCTTATATAGCACTTTTCACCGAGTATACCTGAGAAAACGATTAGGTGTAACCGATACTGCAATGTTATTACTGGCGTTCAGTGGTGTTCGAGCAAGTCGATTTCCAAAACTAAAATCAAGTTAGATCTATTTTTCTTCACTACTATCATCAAAATCAACAAGAAAAATCCTACCACCAGCTTCAATTATGCAAGTTCTTTGAGAATTTAACAACAGTAGACGCCGAACGGGCTTCACGGTTCCAACAGTAAAGTCAACGGTGGAGTGTTAGTCAAACCCAGCAAATGAATGTAAAGTCTGCGAGCGATCTTCTCTGGCCAGTGCATGCCTGTGGATTAAATCCGCATGAACCATCGAATGGATCAACAACATTGTGGATGATGAATAGATGGGAACATGTTAGTTGGCATTTACGCGGCTGAACCCTGGATCATAGATGGGCGCGCAAAAGAAACAAATCATGTTCTCTGGATTGGAAAAGTTGTCATCACACTATAATGACGTTATGCCAATAAAAGAGAAAGAACGGCATCACTTTACATCCAGGCTGCTTCTGGTGCAGGTAGGGGTTGTTGTCATTCAGTCTAACCGTCAGTCTACTTGGGAATAATTTCCTTGAAGTTGCGCCCAATCTTCATGCTTCAAGAAAAGCAATCTCAATAAACGGATTATTTTCGATAACTTCTGCATTTTGGCTGGTACAATCATATAAAATGAAGCGACGATTTAGGACGTCTCTGATCCTCAAAATTAGAAAGGAACACTGAGACCGGAAAGGTTATTAACACTAATTCGCTGTGGTTAGCAAAACCAACGAAGTTGGTCCTCGGAAGTCAGTGTTAATCGGGCTGGTTTATTAGGTAAAGGACTAATTTTTTCCCAGGTTGGGAGGCCGTGTTTGGCTAAAGAAGCCCCAGAGTTCAAACGAATATTTATGCATATGGAAATCCGGATGATGAGACTGAGTGACGACAAAATGTAACATTTGACCTCCCATTGCAAGGCGACGGGGACCCGGTAAACGGTGTAACACATTTTTCCCTACCTGTGTATCGAGCGTAAGCAATCAACTTGGCTAAGAATGAGGGATTAGTGTTTCTTATCTTCCCGTATTAAAAGCAAGCTGGCAAGTTATTGCAGTCTTCCACCTAAACGCCTAATGTTGAACTGTTGGAACGGTCAAATAAATAGATTAAGAGAGAGGTAACACTAATGGTTGCGTCATCTCTGAAGGACAACTGTGCTGTAAGACACAATCGGAACTAGCAAACGTGCACATTAAAGCCGAATTATGTAATCGAGCGTACTGCCATGTTGTTAGCTCCATTTTTTGTGTAGGTCATGTGCAAGGCTTACCGGGTCTCTGGGTCTTGCGTGTTCCTGTTGCTTTCTGTTGCAGGATCACCGCTTGGACTCATGATTTGGAAGGGCGTTTCCCCCCGGGTGCCTGTACGCTCCCAAAGTTGGTCCACGGGTGTAAAGCGCAATCGAGTAAAAACGGCCGGCTTATATTTTACAGTACCACCCGTTTTGGGTGAAATGGGACAAAAGAACTTACGTTATAAGTGGCCGTGTTGATGGCGTTCGTAACTTGACACGATATCAACTCCGTCGCTGCGTCCCTCTTAGTTGGCAGAAGTAGATGGACCCTCTTCCTGTCGACAATGTCAACTAATGGTTGCGGATTTCGCTCTTCTCCGGTGCTGTTGACAAACTTCTCCAGATAGGTATAATTACTAAAATTCTCTCGCATTTATTTGCTTTCTAGTCAATAGTGTCATCTGTACAAATCCTGTTTGCCCCTTTGTTCAGCCAGTGTACAAAAGCAGGTTACAGACTAATCTGTACGGAAGTTTGGAAACAAATAACATAGGATGTCAATTCGACTTTAACGTCACCCGTGTAAACTGATCAATAGCCCGCTTAAAATAACGTTGTAGTTTGTTTTCTTGTTTCCTGAAACCTCAGTTTTGTACACTAATTAGATATGAGCATCATCAGAATTCTTTAACGTGTCAGCAAAGATGTTATTAGGATCCGCAAAAGAATATTATGGTACTCCGCAAAGTTTGCTTGAAATATTCTTCATGGATGCATATATTTTAATAATACGCTGAGTGTACATGTGTGAACAGTTGCGAAACGCATAAAACTTTGTTAATGACTCTTCAATTACGGCTTTTTAAGTAAATTGAGTGTAACCCATGACATAGTTTACACTTTCTACCCGTCGAGGGCAACTTTTACGGATTTTAATTTGGTAAATGAAATAAAACCAAACGTGTTTTGCCACAGTCGACTTTAAGAAATAATGCACCGCTGTTTTAACGTCGTGCCAAACAGTGGGTCATTTGGGGTTTCCATGAAGATAAAACTATTATACTACAACAGCTGCTGTAGTCATTCAATAACACGGAATTACTAACGCCGCTTAAGTGTACTATACAAAACTGTGACATCGTGGACTTCGTTCGCAATTTTTCGACAAGCAAGTTTAGGTTCAACTTAGAGTGGTTACATTGTTGTGAATGAAACCCGGAACTATTAAATCTGTCTGTGCGTTGTTAACTTTCCCAAGCCACTTAAAAAAATTCACAATCACAGTTTGTAACCACCGTGGTCATTTGTTATTTCTCCATAAAAAAGGCTTTCTAACCCAGGTCAAGGTGAGCCCCAAGCCCCTCGGATGGATATGTGCAGGTTAACGTTTTTCATAATGTTCACTAAAATTAACGTTGAATTGACCCGTCAACCAGTAAATGATCATGATAATTGACAATAAAAACAGAAGACCCGTTTATTACCTAGGTGTACTTTGCCAGATAACTTTTCTGAAAAAATGAGAGTTAAATGCCGTTGCAAATAATGTGCAGCTACCAAATCGGATAAATAGCAGAAACAACCCTTGCTTAGCTAATATAAATTAGTCCATGCGCATGTGTTTGAGAATATCCAATAGAATCGTAAGGTAATGCACCAGAAGTTTAATCTATTTTAAGAACGCTGAGCTTTTTAGGACAGCTGCAACATATTTATTTCGCACGCTTTCTTTGGGAATATACATTTCTTGAGTTCTACGCTTGAATAAGCACAATCAATATATTACATTGGATGACTGAAGAAAGTTTAGACATGTTTATGAATATTAGCATGAAATTACACTTTATCACCAGAATCTCACAATTCGAACAATGAAAATGTTCTACATTCAAACATTTACTAAGTTTCTTGATAAATATTGTCTCAGCCACCCATAGGTCGCGATATTCATCAAAAGTTTTTCCTGATAATGTAGTTATACAATGTGAATCAGGCCGTACTAAATTAACGGCACTTTGTTCTACAACAGAAGAACGGCTAATAGTGAGACCTTCCATAACCACCAAGCATTTTGTTCTTTAACGTCACCACATGGCTACGATTTTGCTCATAACGGCCAACCGTCACGTGTTGTTGAAACATAATTTAACCCACCTGGAAATCAGCCACCGTTTAACGAGCCAGTCGTGTAAATCAGGAGATGTAAGTTAATGTTGGAGGAAACAAAGATTTAATTGAAAGTTATCAGCAGCAATGTGGAAATAAATTGAAAATGCTATCTTTCAAGCTGCTGCATGTTTGAACAAAACCATTAGAATACGAAACCTGGTAGATACAAGCATTTCGTACTGATTCTTCAGTAACACATTTACAACAGTATGAACTGGTTTTTCACGTGGAAGAGTTATGGATGGATGGGATGGGTAGTCAATTGATGTTTTAAGAGTGATCACTAAGTCCAGGGCAGGGTCAAGTCCAAGAACAACTATTTCTTAACACCCAGAGCCGGCTTCAATCGACTGTTTGCGGTGGTCCCAGAAAACCACAAGAATCTTGGATTGGAATGACGTAACAAGACTGTGAATGCAAAGGCCGGCTCGATGACGTGACCTGTGGTCAGGATGTCTTGCGATTGCGAACACTGGTCACTTGTGTGTTTCAAAGACATTGCCGTTCTTCAGTAATACACAGTTCTGCACTAAGTTTGGCAAACTCTCCTTCACTCTAAAAATCTAGCATTTCTCTGTTCTGCCTATATAATTTCCTTTGCAGTTACATGTCAACTAACAGATAAAGTGTGTGGTGGTACCGGCAAGCTGATCTCCTTTGATCGAAGGGACAGACAACTTTTGGGTTTGAGCTAACACAAAACGTTCTGCTGCTTAATCGGATTCATCCGTCATTATGTTGATTGATGCGTACTGTAATCGCCTTAAAAAAGTAATTCTGTATAAACCTTCTTCTTCACAATGACGATTTATTCAGATAGCAGCTTCGGTCTACCACGCCTTTCTGTTAACATTTTTGGATAACCGTTCGATTGTAGTACAGTCGTGATCAACTCTTTTTCGTTTACAAGAATGTACAAGAGTGCTACACATTTGAACTGCGGGATGTATAGAATACCATAGGCTTAAAAAAGCAGGACAATGTCGTTGTAATGCATGATCTTTGACCAGACAATTTGTATCACTTTTCTAAGTACTTACGGTGGGCTGTGAGATTTTCACAGTCAATTCATAATTCCAACAAAAATTTGTGTATTTTCCTTAATTCTGTAAATGCCTTAATAACATTACCGAGATTTGTTTTTAAATTCATGCATGTATGTGTTGGTACCACTGACTCTGAGAGGTCTAAAACGTTCATTGGTCAAGCAGATGTGAACAAGTTATTTGCGGCAGTTTGATGTTGTAGCACCAGCGTGCACCGTTTGACTGTTGATATCTGTTGTGTATATGATCAGCTACTGGCGTCTGTTTCGCTTCGATTATCTGCTTACTATGGTACTCGACTTAACATTTATGTGCTTGTTACTTTCATTTAACAGTCAGCTTGTTTTTTTAGGTGTAAGATACTTCAGGTCAAAACTGATGCCAGTGACTGAAAAGCTACGTTGTCGGGCGGCAAATTGCTTGTATACATAGGATTAAATACAAACGGTATTGCAGAATTGTAGACGAGGTGAGCAGCATTCAGTATACCATCGTTGGCTGACGGAAAACTGAAATGACTTGTAATCTCTAACGTTTTAGGACCGCCGATGTTCATATGGTTCTCTTCGATTGGTCGAGTGTAGTTCCTATTGAAAAGTTACTGTTATTAGCGATTATCAACACAAAACTTACTGAGTCGGTCAGTCTGCAGAAAAAACGCAAAATCTCGCTAGAATTTTGTTCACTCTAGTACAACGTTGTAGCCGATCAGTACAAAGCAGTTGAACTGCATACAATGCTTACTATCCGTGTTTCTTATTAACAATAATACGTCAAAATTTGCTGAATATCTGCAGTATTCTCTTCGAGTAATAAACGAATATTATTTATTATGTAAAATGTTCTGTATTTTGTTGCATCAACTATTTACATTCACGTCTAATCTAGCAAACAAGTTCAAGACTGGTCTTATATTTGTGTTTCGGAGCAAAACAAACTATCTCCAGAGATGGTTACAGTCTTACTGTAGTAATTTTTCTTAACCGTTTATGCTGTGGGTCATACAACATTAAGCGAGTACTCGGATTGAAGAGTTGGGAGAAGCCGTAATATTTTAGAATTTATTATAGAAATTGTCAACCCACATGCCTCTGAATATCAGCTGGCCTTTGGCCAGAAATTAAGTGTGATTGGAAGAGCAAGGTATACGTAACGTTCTCTCCGCTGAAATGGCAACTGTTACTTTATGGTTGGTTTTCACCTAGACGCATAGTAGAGGATAGTGCACAGTGTCCGAATCGAAAGCGGACTATCACCAGTAAGTAAAAATAGGGACTTTGGAGGAGTGCTTCAAGTTAACGAATGGTCTATCGATTTCAGAAGGAATCCGTTCAAACTCCGTCATAAGATTCGTTTATTTCTACAGGGAGAATGCAGTTGATTTTGACCAACTCTGCCTAATCAGCTATTTTTGTGTGTAAAAAACTGAGTTTCGATGTTTACTTAGTCAGTTGGTGGAAGTTTGTGGATAGGTTTAATCAGATATTGTATTGATTCAAGAAAAAACATTTAGCTTATATCTCAAATGGAGACCGTGCACGTAAAGTAGTGAACCTTCAACAGTTTAATGAAATCAGATCTTTACCAGTTCGACCGATGCTTCTGTCAAATACGTGATCAACTTCTCCCCTGGTGCCCTGTTTTGTTGAACATGTTATCACACTTCACCACAAACCAAAACATATACAGTCAGTGCCAATCAAAACAACTACACTTGAGTTATTTCTATTTTTGACCAGCTGAGCTACTTTTCATCTACTTGATGCAACCGTTATTGATGTTCTCAATTTACGGACGTTTCTCCATCTAACTTTTCGATATGCTTCGACCGATTTTCAGATGAGTACGGTGTAAAAATAAGCATGCCGATTTAGTCTGTAGTTCAAAAGGCTTCAACGTTTTGTTATGAGCCACTTTCGTTGGCACAGCACTTTATGTGTTTTCCACTTGATTTTCAGAGACTGTGACTAATTTGAAAGTGGTTGGTTAAGATCACTAAAAATTATAATTCTACTTTTGCATCAAACAACATGAAAAGAAGTGGCGAATTTAATTTGGTGTCACAAGGGAAGTTTATCCGCTACTGGGCGCATCCAGAAGTAAATATCTAAATGCAGTCGGTTAGAGGTTGACAGAAATTGCCCATATGTAAAAAAGGCGATGCCATATCAAATTTGCCCAGCCAACTGTTCACTGGCACCGAGAGAGGAATTCGAGTATATTGCATGCTTTTGAAAGAGACCAAATGAGAAATTTATGAGAACGGCGTGTCATGTCACGGTTGTCTAAGTCAAAATCTCCTATTACTCGTCAGTAATAAGAACACCGTTTAACCTAACGATTTCTGTGATTTCTAATTGCAGAAGTTCTACCCGTGCGCTCCTACCCTCGAGTTAACAGGACTGTTATTTTATCTCTTCTTGGGAAGATCGGGCAACGAACGAACGAATGTATTTCAGAGTTCACATATGGTAATTTGGTTGTGCTTCACTTGAGGTCAGTGGTCAATATAGTTGCCATACGAAAAGGTGGGCGGAATTCTATTCCCTACCGTGGCAAGGATATGCACTACCGACGAGCTTTAATATGGGGAAAGTCGAGTCCGTTGATACTTTCTGAAGGGTGTCAACCGGAAAATCTATGAGGAGGCAATGGTCGCGATTACTTGCAGTTAATTTTTAGTCCACTTCAAAACCAAAACCCCCTACTACTCATCAGTAATCAGGATGAAGCTCAACGTCATATTTCTGTGACTTCAACTTGGAAAGTAGTCGTAGACAACAGGTCATCGATCGGAGTTAGTAGGACAGTTATTGTGTTTCTTCTCAAGGCGAGTAGCCAACTTGATCATTACACATGGGCGAAAGTGTTTGTGTTTACGTACGATAATTCGGTCGTGCCCAATGTGAGGTCAATGGTACAGTGGTAAACACGTTTGTCTGATGAAATGGTGACCGGAGTTCTATTCCTGATCGTGGCAAAGATATGCTCTATTGCCAAGCTCTAACAAGAACGAAACCAAAAGGTATTGGTGTGAAAAGTCCATAACACTACAACAGCTGCAAACAAGTGTGAGTGAGGACTAAAGCTCCGCAATTTGTCAGTCGTCCAGGTATCGACAATATTTAAACATCATTTGCCGTAAGACAGGTGAGCAACCTTACAGAACTACAGGTTCCATTAATTTTGTTCTGTTTGTTGAAAAAGTGGTGGTTCAGTGCGGAAGTTTTACGTCGATTTAGCTGTGTTCCAGGTATAAAGTTAATATACGATGCAAACGGCAGTCTTATCGTTTGTTACTGTGATTGTTTGAGTCAATTAACGCTTATATGTATAAATATCACATATCTCAGAAATTTGAGATGACTGTACAAACCTTCTTTATGCGCTCAGGTCACACTTGAATCGTTACCCCCAAACAAAAAGGCGAGCAATATTCAGCCGAATGTTCGTAGACTGGATCTATGATTCAAAGATAACTGTGAAATACCGCAACACAGAAAATATAGTTTATTAGATCCGTAATGAGAACACCAAATATAGGTGTATGATAAAAAATGCTTATGTGTGGAGAAAACAGTTAACCGTTCAGAACCATGTATATAAAGTATTGGAATATTCCCTGTCTAATGCAACACTATCCATACATTTCTGAGGGGAGTTCTTCATGTGGCATTGTGTATAACCACAAAGTATTTATGGGCGTTTACATTTATCTGTCAACCGATATTTCATCCTGGTCCTGTTTATCCATGTTTGAACCTGCAAAGCAGCAGCAGCTGAAACCATATGCGAATATGCAATCTGCACATTCTTAATTTGTATACTAGAGCAAGGCAGCTTTTCTTTATACTTCAGGATTTAAAAGCATTAGTGTCAGGGTGGCTGTAATCAAGTGCATAAGTTCAGCCCTGTTCCTACAAATAGAATGGAAATTATTTCTATTTTTGTTTGATCTGATATGTCCAAATAGATTGCAAACTAGTCACAATGAATAACGGGTAATTAGTGACATGGATATGTCACCAAAAACTGTGGTGTTTATGATAGCTGTGTACAAAATGGACACATGTTGGACAATGTCCTTTCAATTAGTGGGATAGTTCCAGGCCACCGGGTTTAACTTGGCCTACTTACATTTTTATATTAATCGTTAGTGCATTGTAATCTAGGCTGCAGTTCCCAAAATTAATGATCACTACCAACCCTACCAATAGCATCGTTTTTAGAGTACTTTTTATTTTATTTTCTGCATATAAATCATGCTTGTTTTAGTGACAACCGGCGCTTATCCAAGTGTAACCAGACGGATATCTAAAGCCGGTCCGTCATCACAGCATTATCTAAGCCCCCTATTTTGGCTCTGTTGGTGGACTTCATGGCTCAGTAATTGTACATTCACCAGTTTTCCTGCGGAGCATTTCACGCGTCAGCATGCACCTAGTGCGTCTCACCACTCAAGGTGTGTCTTCGAGCTAACAAACAGTGCCAACAAAGAAGCCTGTGTATGTGTCTAGTCTTATGAACAGGTTATCAACTATCAGGGTGATCGAATAATGCTGCATTGCACAATTAGATGACCACGGCCGAGACTGTCAGAACTCAAGCAGTTCAGCTGGAACAAAAGTGCATAATGGTTCTCATTGTGCAGCAGGAACCCAGCTTTATTTGCACTTCGATTCGTGTTGTACGATGGCTAGCGTGAATGAAGATTCTTGAGTTTATGCACCAATAGACTACTTGGCAAAAATGATACCGCCACAAACAAGACGTAGTAACTATAAATATGGCCTGTCCATTCGGAGCATTGATATAAACTCTACACTGGACGGCAGTTCGGTCAATAATGTTTTCAGTAGATATCGATGACAGATTTTCACCTCTTCAACAAGAACTAGACCATAGGTTCCATAAATGTCGTCATCTAGATAGTGGTAGAAACAAAACTGCTCGCCAATATCAAGATATATTGTCAACGTCAATTGTCCTTCTCAAAACTTTTATGTTGGTCCACTATAATTCTTGTGATGATGACCTAAATCTACATTGTATGCAGTTGAGTTAAATTAGGAAAACAGTTGGTTCCAGTACATAATCAAGGACACGTAATCGGCATGTTCAAGGAAAGAGTCGTTTACGTCAAATCGTATGCACATTTTGGGTTGTGAGAGCCCGAAGGACAGAAATTTTGAAGTTAAAAGACCTTATGAGTTTTTGGTCACTAGATTTTCTGAGAAGTAATTAATTTCACTTCTACTGCAAAAATTCTACTATCAACATGAGTTCTTCGAAGGGATCACCAAGTTTTCTGCCTGGCAGTCTGGACAATCATTTCTTTCTTATTGCCATGTAAGCAATACCTTCGATTGATAGACTGAAAGAGTTCTCATAATACTTCGTCATTACCGTAACCCATTGCTCAGAGATTTTAGTCCTAGAAGCTGTAAATTGGATTACCTGAAGTAACTCAAGGACGAAACGGGAAGACTGCATATCACACCTGACCGCTGTTAGACAATTTTTAATTCTTAACAGCTCCAAACAGATTAGCATTAAATCGAGAGGGGATGACATATTAATTCATAAAAATTTTGACTGTTTTAATGCAGCCATCAAAATTGACTCGTATTCACAGTTACTAGTACGACTAACAACAGCATATACTTGATATGCGTCTTCGTAATCTTTCGTTAGTTAAGTGCTGTCTACTAGTAAGAAAGCAATTGCGTCTTTATATGTTTTACCTACCCTGACAGCAAGATCGGTCGCCTTTCTAGGATGACTCGTTTGAACACCTCAGTTAACGTGGGTTATCATCTTATAACATATCTGAAGCAAATATTATGTATTTTTACAATAGTACAGTGAACACGTATATTTCTGGTGTTCACTGAATGTGTGTAAGTTCAAGGTGAATACAGTAAAGTGAGAAATTCAAAAGACTACTTAACTCATACTGGTTTGTCTAATTCAGACCCCCTGTTGAGACAAAGCACAAATACTCATTCTCTAAGTGTGGTTAACTTCTGAAGATTGTGCCTTGCATATACTATGGTGGAAGTATTCGTGTAATTAGGGTAACTGCATACGTTTTCCGTTTCCATCACCGAGATATGCCCATTAGTGGCAACTGGAAGCTAACGTACGTACCCAGAACCTCTGCTACTGACATTCTAGTCATCTGAGCCTTAAGCTGCGACTGGCATTTCTGAAGCTAGCAGAACGTTGTGACAGCAGTTTCCAGAGTTCGTTCTTATCTTCACATCGACATTAAACTAGTTCACCAAGAAACCGATTATTCGTCTGTTCTCTCCGTAACAACATGTTTATCAAGGTTTGAAGAGCGTATACTGTTTTGATGACTTTACAATCACTACACACCCAACAACGCGATAAAATTAAACCGTCATTGACCGTCCCCTTGTTCGTGGAGACAAGCCATTTCCTGGTCCAGCTGTATGCTACCCTTATGTACCCGGGCTGTCTGATCGAATGTTCTGAACGTCCAACTGTGTATTTAACTTACGGATGTACTCGCACCTACATTTCCACATTTAATCCACTAGTTTGTAACTGAAGATAGATATATCTGCCATCGATGGAGTACAGCATAAACACCAAATTGGAGTAACAGACTTTGATAAACAAAAGGTTGTTTAAGTTGAAAAAATCGTTTTACGAATAGGTTGAGGAAAGTATATCTCTTTCACACGGAAACTTACACCGCGCGAACTATACCAAGACACAAAAGGAATCAATAACTCCGGGGTAGTTTGCACAAGAAGCAGCATCAAATTGGTTGTATGACTTGCCGTTCACACTGATTAAACATCCGATTATGTCAAGTTTGTAACATTTCGGTTAGGTCTTTTAGAAAGACATGGTTTAAAATAACTTCAGACACCCATTAGATGCATACATTACGGATAACAGATATTTCCAGTTTTTCATTAAAGCATAAACTCACGTATTTGTTTGCTCTATGGATAGCCTACTTGTAATATGTTTGATGGTACTAGACTGAGTTTCTTCTCTCATTCCCACTTACACAGTTTTCAACTATGACAGTCTTACATCTGATGAACATTAATGTTGTTTTCATCCCACACCTGCTACGCTTTATTAGCTTTTTTCAGCAATTTAATGATTTTGTTGTGTATTGGCTTATCTTCGTTTCCTAAAACTTACACCTTCAAAGTGAACTCAACAAGTTTATTTCATCACAAGAAATTTGTCAGCCCTGTTGAGTCTATAACACGTGCCTATAAGTGGAAACGCAGAAGGTCGTATCTGACTGTGGAATTTCATCAAATGATCTTGAAATACAAAATGCGCTGGTAGCACTTAAATATAACACAATCCATCAAAGCTGCCACGAATGTATATGGCAAAGTCATTCGAGTGTTATGGTTATCCCTTTGCACTTCAGTGCTTTCATTACTGTCAACCATAAATTGAGTGAACATCGTAATCAATCAAATATAAACGCCATCAGTTCCACGATAAATATAACATGGTACAAAATAATGAAGTCGAAAATCTCTAAAGTAGTTAGAAAATTTATTAAAAGCACGAATGCCAGTGGTGAGGAGTTTTCGTCACGTCTGACAGTCTTGGCATTCAGCAGTGCTGGCTATTTTTTAGCCGCAGCCAGGAAACGTCCTAGCCAACTAAAGTTAGCGTTAACGTTTTGTACTTATGATCTCTGCCACAAAATGAACAAAAACTGACGCTTCTATTTCAACGCAATCCATGCAAACAGGGCACAGCGTAACATGTACTGGTCGCGTTTGCTTTAACGAAGCCTGTAAAGCGGAATCATTTAACTAACAGGCTGTCGTCATCCGAAGAACCTGTCAGTTAATCTTGTATTACTAATAAGTAGTTTGGCAGATTTGCTAATCTAAAAGAGATCCATTTCCGGAAAATTTGGACTACGGCTGGATTCGAACCAGAAACAGAAACAGCTAATGTTTCACGAAAATCAACTGCTGATTATGGATGAATTAAGAACGTCCATACCATAAAGCACGTTTTACAGTCATTAACAAGACTGATACTATGGTTGTGTTATCCGTTTTGGACTTTGACGTGATAATTGTCCACATACCGAGACCACAGTCAAACTGAGCAGGAACAAACCATCTGGGTTTTGGTTGTGATAAGGGTTCTGATTAGAAAAATTCAGTAAAGCTAGCACAGCTTGAAAGACAAATAAACTTGCTTCCAAACTTTCGTCACCGGAAGAAGAATACTAGGGTGGCACAAACCAACTTAGATTTTGCAGAAAATCCATCGACTTCGAAGGATTTTGATTTGACTTAGCTTCCAAAGTGCAGCGGATGATAAGATGATTACAACATGGACGAATGATACAGTCAGGCTTCTTAAGTTAGTCATTCGACTTTCACAGTTAGTCTGTTCCGTTTATATGTATACATATACATATACAAACATTTCGCCTAGTCAGAGAAATCTAACGCTCGCATATGATTCTGACAACCAGGAATTTGCCGCAAAGATCGCATGTAAATGGAAACACATCAGATCATGTGAAAGTAACAGAATTAAAAAGATGATTTTTTAAAACCAGTATAAACAAATCTAGGTCTTAAGCTTATCCGATAACATTTTCTTTCTGTCAGAAACCTGTGGCCGGAGAAAACAGACTCCTGGATTTCGCAGACTTAAAACCGTCAGATCACCTTACTAAACTTAATTACGAATTTTGACGATAACTTTATTGTTTTTGAACTGAAACATAATTTTTCAATGTTTACAAACCCTTGATAAGTACTTTCTTTCCAATAGTAATCAGCGTTTATAAAAAGCTTCTAAAAACACGTCCTCAGTTAAGCCGCTGTTGTTCTAAGACACAATGCAACACGATTCGTTTGAACGGACTCAGTTAAGTCAACATTATCTTCAAATTGAAAGTTGTCACGAAAACCTTGGGTATCTCTCTTTATGACCAATCTGTCGTATTCAAAATAAGACAGGTGCCGAAAAATAACTAATTCTCCCTAAATTTGCTTATGTTGAAAAACTGCACTGTGCACAACTCTTTTATCGTTTTCAAACGAAGCTATCAAGGTACACGCTTCATTTATTAAAGCAAAGGCATGAAATATTTTCCCAATCCATAAACGTCCCGTGTTTACCTTTTATTCGGTTCGATTGAATTATTGACTCAGAATAAACAGGTTGACAAACAGCGTACACACTGAGCCATTTGCTTGCGTCCCCGTATTACAATCAATATGTTCTGTTTATAAATACCGTCTCTATATGCTCACATTCTCGTCACTAACTAGGTCATGGTCACAAGTACGTGTACAAATTCAGTAACACAACAAACATCCCTACAAAGAGTTATTACTGGTTCGATGATTGTTGAACAACAGATCAAAAGAGGTATTCAATAGGGTCGCTCATGCTACAAGTAGTTATGTTATTGTTCAACTAATACGACTGTACAAGAGGAGTGGAGTATCAAATTGTTTCCGTATAACCTGTTCCCTATCCTCAATATATTTCAATAAGTTCTAAAACTGTCATATGCTGATTTTCGAAATACAACGCTGGTCAGTTACGAAGTGTCTGACTCACAACTATAATCAAAATACACGGGTGATGAAAACGAATTTGTTAATAAGACCTAAATAAATTTAAGAAGAACAACATTTAGATCCTTGACTCAAACAGATCCACATAAATCGTAGAACTGTATGTTTCTCATAATCATAAGCTCCATAATATCACTCGTATCCTTTGACCAGATGTACCTGACAATATAAGCGTGACAAGCCAGATGTATGTGAAGTCGACGCTACAACTGTTTATAAGATATCGCCTGGCGATCAGTTCCGTGTTATTTCCATTGTACTTAATTTTTCCGGTAGGTGAAAAAAATGTAGTAAGTCTAAACTTTAAGTTCATCTTGTTCCATATTACGCTACTGGCAGTTCCGTGTGATGCGTCAGTGATAAAATTAGTACATGTCTGTCAATTAAGCTGATTCTTACTAGTAGGGTAGACATGACCCACAGCATCACAAGTTTGTTCTGATCATGTCTATGGGCATCGAGATTTAGCAAGAGAGATATATTAACAACACAATACACCTTTGAAATAAGAATACAAGACTGAGTGACAATTATACTTCAGTGTATGATGAGTCAGAATCAATCAAAGGCTGTTCACATGACATCGGTAGAACGAATCAGTAAAAGCCCATTTCCGTTTTCTCACCACTGGCTGTTCTTCGATGCGGTCAAACCAACAATTGGTATAATCATCAAATGCTCTCGAAATCATTCAACAAAATGATAACATTGTCTTGAATGAGCAGCAGACTTCAAGTCAACAGCAGTCTAATTTTACACGAGTGTTCAGTGATCCAAAAACACTTTGTCTTCAAAAGTACATGTGCAGTATAGCGTTATGTCTGTATACGTATTTGATTCAAACTACTTGTGAGTTTAGTTTCGTTGGTGGCCCCAACTATTCTTCGCTCAATCAAGTGCTAGGTTCCTCACATTGCGATGGTCCAAACGATTTTGCCCCTCTTGTTATTTATAATGTTACTTCATGAATATGACTTCCATAGTTTCCTAAACGTCAACACGTAGTGAAAGATCATGCTTTAAGTATGTCATTTTCAGTTTGAAACATCATAAACGAGGTTGCAGATTACACACCTAGTCTTGTCCGGTACCGTTTAAAAGGAGGCGCTAGTCTCCAGAAGAGCATGTATTCACACATACTTAGGATTTTCTATAAGCTTGCCACTACCAGTGACATCACACTTAACACAACGACCTTGTTGCGTTGAAACACTGAGCCACGACAACATGAGAGAGGCGTCCTGTCCGACCGGATATTCACGTCGGTTACAAAATAATTATTCAGGTTTTACTGGAGTACAACTCTGCGATCTGAATTCGGCTGTCAAGCCTGACTTTCCAAGCTCATAACGTGATATTAGTTACGTGTAGATTTTCACAAATGTCCAGCAATTTGGGGTGAAGCTGAGAAATTCAACATAGCTGCTCTATCTTGATCGTGAGCGTTCCAAGTTATCAAAAATTAACGTATTTTAATCAAATAAGATTGCGCAACATGAACATCATTCGTAAGTGTTGTTTGTTTAGCGTGTTGTGGCCTGATTCCGATCACTTTCGATTTTCACATGAATTCACGTTGTTCCGAACAGTTCTAAATTAACGCAGAGAAACCTTCCTTTCTGAGTTTCTCTAAAATGATTCGGAGATGGATGCTGAAACAGACTATAAGTACATTGTCCTGCTTATTAGATTCAGCTTTGAATATACAGTAAAACATGATGGCAGTAAGTAATATTATCTTTGCGTCGTTTTATGCGCGGTCCCCTAAAAACGATACCCTTGTACAGATCGTTGTTAATATTAGGCTAAACTGGTGACCGATGAGCAAACATTCAAAGTACGAGTTGACCGAACAGTCGTAATATTTGCCGGTCAACTGAGCATAAAATCATTGTCTCCTCTCTAGCCTATACAATGAGATCAAGTAACCTGACATGTACACTGTCATCTGCATCATTTGCGACCAATCAAACTTACCAAAAATGTTTACTTTCTTCATGTCAAACTTAGATGCTGGAATATTAATCACAGGGTATCAAAACTATAGAGCAATTTCCATTTATATTGCTTCAGATTTTTGGTTTATTGTCTTTGATATTGCACTCAGTATTTCTGTGAACTCATTTTAAAGTAAATCACTTTTACAAACTGTGATAGCGACAAGCATAGCAAAAATAGGTCATCATGGGGAATACGCTTAACTGGCCGGATTTTGGAGTTCAATTCACTCAATCATTAGCACACAGATAGACATATGCATTAGCAAAACGGTCGGTCAGGGTGAACAGAACCGGCTCATGAGTACTGGCACACGTACGCTGGCAGAAATAAATATAATGAGAATTTTCCGGTCTAATTCCTCTCACCCCTTCTATTTTGCCACAAACAGATAGACTCTGCTTGAAGTGACATGTTCACTGTTTGGCCTGAACTGACAGCCAGCATAAAAGACAGATGACAGGGAATCAGCGGGTGATAATCTCAGCGGTCTTTGTCTAAATGTTTTGGAAAAATTATAAGTGCTTCAAACGTTTAAAGCGTATCAGTAACTTTTGCAAAATGTTTGAACTATTTTCGCACTCGGTGTATACCACTTCGGAAACTATATAGAAGATCAGTTATGCTTTACGATATGCACAGTAAGTCCGCAAGACGTAAACAAGATAGCCGAATGGAAGATAGTCCTGTTCTGGACAGCTTATAGTTCCAAAGAACCTGAGATAAAAAACGACAAATAATCTTATGTTGAGGTTATTTCCGAATACCGGCCAAAATAACTTAAGAACTATGTTGTAACTGCCAATGTGTTTTTCTACCGAATGAAATATTTCGCATTATTTTGCTCAGTAGTTCGGCGAGACAAACTGTGTACTACGTCGCACAGCTTTTGGAACGCTACACACCTAGGTATGAGGTTGATGATGAAAATACTTAGACTCTCTAATCACGTCTTGTGAATTTTACCATCATACAGTCTATAGAATTTAACTCAAAAAACTCATCTAATTATTAAGTCTTGTATGGTCACACCAGTCGTTTGAAAAAGGTAACCTTAATTAAGGGCTGAATTGAAACGTTTAGTTATGAAATGGCAGCTAAGATCGTCTGACTACTTTTGCGAATCAAACGAAGATATAATATAGATGAGATCCATTTGCGAAAAATCTGGACTTCGGCTGGATTCGAACCAGCGACAGAAACAGATATAATAGGTCAAGAGGATGCATTACGGTAAAATATTTCCCTACCGCACTTTTGTAAAGAAATGCAGCTACGTAAAATACGTTAACATCTGTTGCTGTAGACTGAAACGTATGTACCATTGCTTAACTGAGCCATTATCTCGGTTAGCCACGTGATTAAAGGCCACGTCTAGTTTGATATTTCATGCATGATTGTTACTTGGTTTTGTTCTCGTAAGATTGTTACGAGGACCTGCTCTGAAGTTCAACCGGAAGTATCGCCGTATCAAAACAAAATCTTAAACCGGATACAATATTTTACCAAACAACTCGATCTACCATAAATAAACACCATTTTTGTTTACCTCTAAGAGTTGGTCAGTCGGTGAAAAATTTCTTTGAATTCTGCTAGTTCAAAAGAAAAGCTTGGTTATGCAATCCTCTGGTCTAAGCACTCCAAACCAAATTCCAAATGCCTTTTACGGATCACCTCCAATAGTTGTGGGCAACTAACACAGTTAATTAGCACCTCTTAGAAATAAAGATATCTCGCAAAACTTACTAATAAGCTACAGAGGAGGCAATATAAACCACTTTTTACAAATTATCCTTCCGTTCGTTACAGTAACAGATGTTCAGAAAGTTTATTAATACACTGATTTGAAAAAACAAAATTTGTTTTGCATAGTGGATACTGTCAGTAAAAAGAACACAAGCGTCAGCCAAAATTAGTGTTCATGTGCCCTAGAAACACAGTTGATCAAACTATCTTGAACCTGGCCACATATTTATGGTCCACGAATAAACAATGCGACAACAGCTTCTGAGGAGGATCATGCAGTCGATGGCGAATAACGAGAATGGTTTCAGATGAACAACAGCACATAATGAACGCTTGAGAGTTGGCTGATAAAAAATGGACTGAACCATCATTCGCATTGCTGACGCAGCGCGACAGAGCCGATTTCCTTAGCTTTATTTACAAGACAGTTATAAGTTCGGCGCTGCTACCTGGACGTTCAGTAGTACGAAATCGAGTCCATGTTTTCGATTACTGATTTTTAGCGTTCAGCGGTTTTTCTATATGTCTAATCACGTATACATTTGGTGTGATTCTTCTTAGCCTGATCAAAATCGGACAAATGGTTTCATCCGGATATTCTTAAAGTTGTCAAGTGGTTCTGGATAAGATCTAACTTGTTCAGTTGAATTCACGACGTCTTCTGAACACTCTACTGGAACATGCGTATCTATACACGGAATTCTCAATATATTAGTAACTTTTGAAGCTCTCAAGAATAAGGTTTGAATTCATATGAAGCAAAACGTGTTCTTGCATGTCCTGACTTTAACTCAAGCACTCTGGTAGCAATCCACTAAGAAAGGGCATACAAAACCGGTAGAAACCCATTTGTTAACAGACTATGTAGCTAATTTCAATGTGGCAATTTAGAGCACCATAGAGAGCAATCCTAAAGTCCTTAAACAACGGTATTCCACCTTCAAGTATACTCTGCAGTGGTTCAGTATTCAGAATTTATTCATCAGGACGTTAAGCAGCTGATGTTAGTCAATGTAGACAAATGCCAATTGTGTTGTTTACGATAGCTTATGATGCTTGACACTAGCAAATGCTCTTAAGCGACAAGGCTAATTTCCATCTTAATGCATCATTGGTAAATTAATTGAGTTGCGGAAAACCCAATGACGCACACTATTTCCCGCAGTCAAAGAGATAAGATGTTTATGAGTTCGTAGGCTCATAGGTTGTTGGAGAAGAGAGAAAAGTTCTACTTATGTGATTTTGTCGCCGTGTCAGTCGGCAAAATATTGTTGGACGGTTTATTGGTGTGAAGGAAAAATCATTGGAACTGAATTAAAGGTTGCACGATGCAGTCATTTCAGCAACGAACACCGGAACAACTTTCTGTGAGACAGACGCCTTCAGTGACTCGTGGTAATGTGTTAGATGACGGTTGGGAGATTTGTAGTGTTGATTGTCTCTCACGCATGTGTTGATCGAGTGATATTTTAGAACTTTCAGCCGAGTTAGTCGTGACCACAAAGATAGGTGATGTTTTTCAGTGTAAACAGATCCCGACTGTGAAGTAGTTCTGATTGCAAGATAACCTGTCTGTTTGGTTGGTTAGTTTCAGTGAGGGATCCATCAAGCGTTTGTATTTATTTAGTGGAAGATGTGTCAGTAGATGACCTGAGGCGTGCAATATTTTGTGGACAGGAATTAGGTTTCCCTTCAGATGTTTGTAATTTACTGAAACTTGACCAAATTCTGCTAATCTATTTTCTTCTAGTGATTCATCTGTGAACATTTTTAATAAATTTCAAATCATTCTGAGGTAAGATTGAGAGACCTGTGTGTCCGGTTTCAGGTGTGAACCGATTATGAAGGCAAACATGGTGCGGAAACAATCCAAGGCTGAAGGTTCCATTAATACTTGTTAAAGAGTTCAGGGTTATCTGTACCTTTCTAACTCTGAATCGTTTGAAAAGAAATTGTGAGGCCCTTATACATAGAAGCTTTACACACTATGTAATGTCCGACTCATATTTTTCAAAATACCATAAGGATTGAAGCCCCGCTTGGCATCTTTCGCTTGATTTAGCGCAGCCTGCAAAGGTTAAGATTTGAGGATAGTTCCTAGTCTCAAGTTATTTGTCCGAAACATTCAGGTGGCTTGCCACTTTGGTTTATTTTTCGGCGTAATATACTGTAAAATACCTGCTGCAATGATGAATGCAAGCAAGATGCACAACTCTGCGCCTTAATGTGATCTTGCGATCACAGTTTTGTTTCGTTCTATGACAACCGGTTGTAAAATCATTGTCCCTTTCTTCAGCCCGATCTATCTATCCCGTTGCTGTGCAGCTGACCTTCACGAGCATGTTCTTCTGCTTTAGTGCTCAATAAAAATTAGAGGTACGTTCGAGTTTGCGCAGATATCGCTTCGAGAGCGAGCCCGAACGTATTGGTGCCGTTTCTGGGTCACGTTTTGGACGTAAATAAGACGAGGTATGTCTCACAGTTGTTTCACATAACCGCGGTGTGAATCAGTGGTGTGTACAAAACCATCTGGTGCATCCTTTTGCCACAACTGCAAACCCATTACAAAATAATTACGTAAACAGATGCTGCTCTGTTTGACGGCGGCTGTTATTTGCCGTCGAAACACTTGTTTATAGGGCTGAAACATTGTAGACCATATGGGCCGCATACTTAGGGTTGATGTAAAAACCCTAAGCACTACAACACTTAGGACAGGTAAGGTTCTTTGATTCATCCTAACAAGACGAATAACCTACTGACTGCAGCATTCCTGTGCAAAGCAACAAGAGAATGTATGCCTGCTCATGTTTTTGCCGTGCGCATAACATCCAATCTCCAGACTCAAATTCAAAAGAGATGGTGCTAACAGCCATCTGTTTAATGTCGCTGCTTGGTTGGTTTGTTTCAGAATGTGGAGTGACAGACGACTGGTTGCCTGCTACAATCCCACTCCTGAAGAGCAGGCAACTACATACATATTGTTTATTTCTTCCCTGTAAAGATCGTTACACAGGATTCCGTTATCATAGAGTAAAATATTCAGCATGACACAAAGCGTATCTCTACTTCACATAGAATTATATCATGCCAGGTATTATTGATCGTTCAGATGTATTGGATTAATGGTCATACAGTGTTGCAATTAGATGGTTTGGGTGACGTTGTGGTGCGCATTCACTCGTTTAGGTAAAAATGTCTAATACTTCAGCGTGCACACATATCGTAGGGCATTTACTCTCGAATGACTACTCGAGTAATCTCATGGTTACTTCCTGAAAACCACTGTCAATATAAGGCCTCACAATTTGCGAAGCTGAGGTCATTTTTTACCCCTTTATTGATAAGAGTTTGACATTGTTTACGTCACATTAAGTATTTAGTTGCTTAGTTACTGGAAACCGGCGTTCCCCAAAATAACTCCGGAGAAAAAAGTCAAAAACAGCAGACTGCACGAGTTATTTCTTGGTGAATTTTGTCGAATTGCCCCAAGTACATACAACACTGTCGGTGTTTATATGAGATTCACACAAGGCTAATGGAGGGAAGTGCAAGACCACATACGGATTCACGCCACGCACATACAACTTACACTCACACGAGCAACTAAGTGGCTTTCTCACCACACCAGCTTCAAACTCATGACCATTTATTTCGTTGGCAGACGGGTGGTTGTCATCTGCGAATAGAATTAGTCGTAGCAAACTGAAACAATTGCTCTGTGTTGGTTATGCCCTACACCTTAGAACCATCGATCCCGTTGATCGTATGTTCAGAGGTTACTAGATGACTTGCGATCGGAGATGCTGGCTGCGTGCGTTGCACTAATTGTTCATTGCCATTCACTGGGGTCTGTTCTATCTCACAATCGACCCAAACTGAAACAAGTTCAGCCACTCGACTGGGCACCAACCTTTCCGTTCTGTCCAAGTATGCTGCCTGACATCCGCAGTGAAACCGGTAAGTAAGGCAAAATTTGGCCCACGGAGGTTGTGACACTTTCACCGGAGGGATTAGTTAACTATAACACCCTGACAGAGGCCGCACAAAATGTTCGACTGACTGCTGCCAGCAGTCGCCAGCTGAGTTGTGTTCTCACATCATCACGTTTGTAGACAAGCCGTAAGGCTTGCGAATCTTGCTGCAGCGTAGTCGAGCTTGCTGTGAACAGAGACGCGTGATTGCAAACCCGAAACTGCCGTGGTAAATGCACTTATACATCGTTTGTCAGTTACTAGGTTTTTAAGAACACCTGTTTGCCTGAATGTACGGTTCTGCACTTTCTTCTACTAACCTCGTCTGGATGTACTGTATAAAACTAACACTGCTGTATGTACCCAGAGAGATTCGTCGGAAGTAGCCAGGCAGTGACTTTTGCAATCAACTATATTGACTTTTGTTTTTGAATGATATAGCTATTGGTGAATATACTCAAGTTGACCTGGGAATCGAATGTTTCGTTGCGTAATATGCTCAACCATTCTTGGTGGTATACAATTTACTTAAAAAAGGCGAAACATTCACGCTTCGTTCACATCAATGTCATACATGATACTGAGTCGTAGTATAAAAACTGGCCTTCAAAACCACGAAATGCCAGAAACCGTGAGATTAAAGTTCCGATCTATCTGGTTTTCATCAGAGTAAAAACAGCCAATACTATATGAAGCATTTAACATCTTTGATATCGTTCATAACTATGACGATAATAGAAATGTTGCGAAATGACAACATTTTGTTGGTTTAGCTACATACAAAAAAACAGTGAGTATTTGTGAAAAACGCATGGTAACAAGAAACACAAATACAATAAAAAAACCAGAGGGCAGTCCCACGGCAACGAGGTTAAATGCCTGAGCACTTGTTGCGCGCAGAGAAATGGTCAGCGGTGTTTGATCAGCATAATTTTCTTGAATATCGAAAGCTTCGGGCTTCGAGTAAGCATCAACACAAAGTACATTATTAAATCGGTCACGTGATCTGCATCCAAGACATATTTAACAATCAAACACATCGCATTTCCACTTAGCCACTGAGATGGTACTTTTGCTACGTCTTTGCATTTACTGACCAGTTGGGAGGGTAATTCACTATCCGCCGTTGTAGTAACAAGGAGTAAGATTACCTGAAAAATATTGTACTGATCAGCGTATATCTGGGAAAGTTTATAAAATTTATCGCAAACCATATGCGATCAAAATGTAGACTAGAACAACATCCGAGAAGCAAAATTAGTTAAGCTTGACTTTGAGAGTTGATCCCGTCAACCGATATAGACAAAAATTTATGGTTAGACTTGAGTCCTACGTATCCAGCTGCTGGATTGCGAATGCTGTTCGCCACTCGTAATAAGATCTTCCATGTTTCTGAGTGTGACCTGGCTAAAAATTCTGCTTCTCATCTAATTTGCCATTTCCTCCGACGTTGTGGCAGCCAGTATACTGGTAAGACGGACAGAAATTTATGATAGCGGATAAAGGAATATCCCCCAAATGGTTAGTGAATGCAAGGACGCAGAATAGCCTAAACAGTGACAACCGCAGCAGTAGGCACAATCAATTGTTTCACAGCATCCCTTCCCACGGCAGTGTCTTCATGACTTTCTGTTCATTTTTCAAAATGCCACTGTTATAAGTCGTTGATATGAGGCTACTATTAATGTCGTATTGCAGTAGAAAGTAAATGATCACTTTGAGCCAATTATGGATCCTACAGTTTGTCAAAAATGCGATTCGAACTTTTCAGACATTATTACAGTATATTTTGTTCCTTCGTAATGATTTCATTTCAGAAAAAGGCTTCCGTATTATAGTTTTGCCTGTTCCAGTCATATGGATGATTTAAAAACGTCTGTCATGATCATTGATGACAAAGAGGTTTTCCGGTTGAAAAAGGAATACGTATCAAAGTATATCTGCTTGTTGGTTCGTATCATTTTTCCCAAAAAGCTATTGACTGTTGATGCAACACAAATGCTGTCTTGAATGATATCAGTTATAGGCTGACGTCAGGATGAACAAAGCATAGAGCGAAAACTGTCTTCAAGATTACGTGATTCACATCACGTGTATTTCGAAATGCGAAGTGCACGACTTTTTAAAAACATGTTTTAGCAACAAACATCTTGAAAAAATATGACAGATTTGTACAATACTCAAACATATACACCACAACTCTACGGTGAGATACATGACAGGGAACACGAAAATAAAAGTCTTACGATGGACGGAAGTTGAAAGCACCGAAATGCTTTCGTGATTGCAAAAAATGTCACATCTTGTAGATTATCGTATATTTCAAGTCCCGGCTACGTGAATGATTTGTGTCGCATCGAAGAATGCGAGAGTTAAAAGTAAAGTCACATTCAGGAAAAATCAGGCTTATTGGAAACATCGCGAATTATTAATCAACTGTCGGTTAACAAATTGCAAAAGACGCTTTGACATTTTCATATTGTTTCAAAGATCTGGTTTCTTCATTAATTTACAAATCGAACAAGAAAATTGATAACTCAATTGTTCCAATTGCTAAGCCGTTTGTTAAGCAGCACCCAGTTTACTGTTAAAATAAATATCTCTGCAATTTAAAAGAACAACCCAAACTAACAATTAAAAGGACACAAATATTATTACGTAAGCGCTAACTACTGAGAACTAAGTATAATTACCGAGAAAGTTACGGATCCAATCCTGAGAAAGTTGTGGGATACTATTGCATTCTTAGAAAGATCCGCACGTTATATATCCTAGGAAAGAAATGAAATGGCCCATAAATTCAAAGAAAAACATTCACTGAATTTTAGTACTAGGTTGGGCAAGTCACAATCATGTTATATTTTGTGCGGACTTCAGTCAGCTAAAACTACTCTGTTAGCAATTAATAGGTTCCTTCTGGAGATCTCTGTCAGTAATATGGCTAACGCTTTGACCCCTGATCAAGTATTACATGGACTAGCTACAACGCCCGATTCTATCAACAAACATAACAAGATGACACGACTTGTGTACGTACAACCGTTAAAGGATGCAAGGTCCGTTGCGAACTGTAATGAACGGTCAAACAACAACATTTAAAAGCTGCAAATTACAAATTACTCCGTCAATGTAACCAGTTTCGTTTTTAAAACCTGAAAGTTTGAAAACAATCTCCGTCTGTAGTTTGCACTCCGGTTTATTCTTGAACGTTTTGTGCATGTTTTGGAACAATCGTTCACAGTTTGTTAACCATTACTGCGGTGGCGAATTGATCGTAGTATCAGGCTGGTTGTGTAGATAACCTTTAATTTTTCTCCTAAGCTTTTGGTCCCTAAGGCCAAGTCTGATTAGAATTAGCAGGACACTGTTCCCTAGAGAAAGGCGTTAAGCACCTGGTAATCTACATTCTACTAACAAGGATGTATAGCATTCAGCATGACCAGCTCGTATAACTACAATCAACTGCGTAAATAACTGTATCAGTAGATGTTTGTAGGCTACCACTCTCATGTCCATTAACAGACCATGAGTTAAATTTCCTAACAGCCATGGTGCTAATAACGCCCACGTCAAAACGGGTGTAGTAGTATATATTCGCACAGCAAATGTCATTTCAAGAAAGTTCTAATGAAAAGCTGCCCTTTTGGTTACTGGATTTGTGGTTAAATGGCTAAAATGCTTCAGAATAAAAGCAATATAGAAAGTATTTTGCAAGTTAGGAAGTGCCCACACTTCACCGTGCATTTTACTGGTTGAAGTACTTAGATAAACGGGTGTATTGGTCATTTTGAATTCTAAGTGAATACTTGGTACCAGCAAAAAGAAGTGTCGTACAGCTATAACATCCCAGGCATTAAATGCTGCAGGAATTTGTGGTCCAATGTGTGAAAACTGTATCTGTCCACCAGGTCGTCAACAACCGATGTAGATCTGCTGCTTTCTGCTATCCATACAATTGAGTTTGACTGCAATATTCGATGCATAGACAGGGCAGAATGGATGTTCCATATTCGTATAGTGGAACCTGTTCGGAAGTAGTTGGAAACTTAATTCCTCTTGTCCGGATTGTCTATAGATGCTACTGTACTACATCAAACTTATTTTAGTGCAAGCATATTGTCCAACTCTAAAAACAGTGTTGCAACGAATATTTTGGGGAAATGACGCAGTCTATGGGTTGTTGATATTTTGGGCGATAGCAATCAGAATCACTATCTCTGATTTACAAATAACTTATCTTCACAGCGCGGCTGTCCTGATAACCGTTCATTTTTCCTTACTCCCAATCACCTTTGTCCGGGTGGTCTATTTATTCTGTTATTTCAGGACTGTTCAGTTCTTACAGGCTTGCTTTGAAGCTCGCTACGACAACTGACTGCTATCGTGTAATTTAAACGTTACTCAGGTGAACATTGCATCATCAGCGTCTCTTCGTTATTCCGTTCATAATCACAAAATGAAACGAGTGTTTTAGAGCTTAGAACCATTCGAACATATTTTGTTCTGTTAGTATTCACGATCATGATAACAGCCATCTGACGATCCGTCTAATTTACTTGCAGAACCTAGTGCCCGATTGTTTGCCATCAAACAATCAACCCAGATTGTTTGTTTTATGTTTACTCTAACAAAATGTGACGCAATCCAGCTGGTTAGTTATCATCAGCAAGGCAGCACGGAAAGCTTCGGATAATAACCATTTAGAGACTAAGCTGACATGTAAGTTATGAAACAACGGTCGATTTGAATCAAAATAATACTGAATATTGTTGAATGTATCAGAATCAAACTTAGTGCTGAAACATAAACTGACCTAGTTACACGAAAATTGTATTGTATTGCACAGACGAACTGCCACGTGAATGGGTGCTTGATGTCATCTTCTTGGATTAACGCATGCATAAATACTTCCGTGTAATATTTTACTAAGCAAGACGGTTTAACAAACTAATAACTTCCGTTTCATTCTATTCCAATGGTCAGGTATTGTGAAGAGAACGCAAGCCAACAACAATATTTCGACCTTTTCATTGTCTTTTTGAACGTTGTTCAATTTTCGAGAACATTTGAGAAATACTTTTTGAAAGTACTACTCCAACGATGACCAGTGATTTCAGCCAAAGCTTATCTCATTCCTTCTAGATTAGCTTGAGTCAATTTTTAAACCTCACGTGATAACTTCTCAACTTTATCTCCATCGTTGTTTTCAGTCGCTGGATGGTAGTCAGTTTGCGTATATCCTGCTAGCTGAGAACAAGACTCAAAAAGTTATCCAATTTGATTAGAGAAGGTTTCTGTCAACAAGGTTATCTTTGTAGAAGCCTATGAGTAGTTGCATTCTCCGGCTGAAGCCAGATCTTTTAAATGTTTTTCATCTGGTTTTAACCTACCCATGCTACCTTGTCTACATTGGCTAAAGCACATTCTTTGTTCTTACCATAGGATTCAGTGACATTGGCTGAGTTTGCAATACACAGTACTGTATAGGTAACTAGAGGAGTTTGGCATTTAAAATAAATTACAGATTTTCTGCATGCATATTTCACCTTTTTTTCGATCTATACGTTTCAGGGATCATGGATTATACTGAACATTTTGACATAGTGATTATTCACATCTCGACTTCTGGTTAATACTTCGCAACTACAAACAATAGATCCACCCATGTGAATCACAGTATCAAGTCGCGCACTCATTAATCCGAGTAGAAGAGGATCTTAGCCAAGGAACATGTACGGGGACCAATGCAATAACCCCAACCGTTAATAATTTCTGGCACAGATTTGCATAATTTTAACCGTCTTTTGTTCTGCAGTTTTGATCTCATTGGTTTGAAACGCTGATCCTCTTCAGGGACGTAGACACCTGTGTTGAAAATAATAAACTATTTGATGATTTGTTGAAACTGTAAGCGCACTCCGAACATTGATGTAATCCGGGCGTGCTGGTTGAATTAAACTGGAAATATTTTTAATTTCAAAATGAAGTCCAGCAACTTTAGACGTTTTCTGTAATGAACGTTTGTTAATGAACTCTCAAACTTTCATTCCGGCAACTTGTAGCAGAAAACCACTTTGAACGAAATTTGATATTTGCGTTGCTTATTATGCGTCGACTTGTAGAGCAGAATCTTGAAGTTGACACTTTTTGACGGTAATATTTTTTCCCAGTAATCAATACCGCTTGCTGCTCCACTGTTTAGTAGTTAATCTGGGACGGTTCGGAACTGAGTTGTTAAATGTGTCTACTGCGTGTCCTCCGTACTTTTGTGGCAGACTAACCTCCGTAATACTCCTTCGCTCCGCTGAAGATTTAGGTCAGAAAACAAAAACCATTGGTTAGTTGATGTAGCCAAGTAGGTCTTCCTGTGATTGAAAAGATTACAGTTTAAGTTATGTTCTGCTGAACAAAATTTCATGCAATTCTGGTACATATTGTAAGGGTACCTGGATCATAAGAAGCACAAACATGGCAGGAAATTGATGAAGTCGAGTCAACCGTGTGAACAGTGGGGAACGATTAGTATCGATTTCCACTGCCACATCATGCTGAATTACTGGAGCAACAGGAACATCAGCATGCACAGAATGTAAAAGGAGAAAGGCATCCAGCTGTTAGTGCGCCTATGATTCATGGCACTGGGGTATAGTACAACACACTACTGTAGTATAGTCATGTCCTGAAGAAACCGGAAGCTTTGGTACAATCTGTCATATGGATTTCATCGTTGGTATCTAGCTATCGAAGTTTGTAACTGGACGTCGGTTCTTTGTGACCAGCCATGCGCTCATAATTGCTCAGCGGAGTGACTACCACTTTTGAATAATTTGTAGTAAGTCAAACAGTTACAGGTCGACTTATTAACCCGGAGTGAACCTGACTGCTTAAAGTATTGAAAAATTCATCTGACAATGTGCACGATTGTTTTGTTTTCTTACATTGGATACCGTCAACAGTCTTAATGTCCACCGTGTGTCGTAAACCCAGACAGAATGCAGAGGCATCGAAATATAAATGGTTATAAGCTGAATTAGGGAAAGACAACATGACAACCACGACCTTCCACGCAGTATGAACAACAATTGAAGAATGACGACTGGTTACCTCGTAATCAACAGGTTATCCATCCCAATTCCACAAAAGAAAATTGTGCTGGTCAAGTAGCAGAAAGGTAAAAGTATCACAGAACATCAAGTTTGGGGAATACTCCGGGTGAAACACTCTGGGATGGCTTCGGATGTCATTCAAAATCACTTGAGTAGTATAGGCAATAGCATTGTCGTGAACAGTTATGACAACAATGTCATGCTTTATTCTGTGTTCTTCTATTTCCCCTATTAACCCGCGCAACATTTGGAGTAATTTAGCAAAATATCCAACTAAGATCGTCACAGTCCCTGACGCAAAATCAGTTAACTCGACGCCATCAACAATTAGGAACATGATGTGTACGATCTTGTCAGCACAGAGCCAAAAGTAAATCGTTTTGTGCTACGAAAAACCAATTAGCTTCCATTGCCAAAGGTTTTCTTTGTCCCGGCGGCATAATGATAATTCAAAGACCAATCCTTAGTTACTGATCAACGTTAAACATAATTGCGAACTGCCTGCATCAAATTAATCGTTTCCTCTTAAAAGAATCATCGATTTTCCCAAAATCAAGCGTCCAACAAGCAATTGATATCCTATAACTGAATTAATGTCCAGCGCATCTGCCTACTCACGCACACTTGTTGGTTAGGCTCCTTTCGTTAGTTTACTCAAGTTATCGCTAGCTTCCTTGGAGGTCATCCCGAACAGACCAACTTCAACTTAGCTCATCTTTAGCGGAACTCCGGTCCAAGCGGCACTCAGCAGTTTATAGAATTTTAAGGTTTGGTGAGTCTTCCATAACGCATTCTTCTGGGGCACTGAAAATGTCATTTGAAATAAACAACGTTTCGGCATGATATTTTTGACAGAAACGATAAATTCTCCCCAAAACGTAAACCAAAACAATGCGCTAAACTTACTGATGAACTCTAGGGTTTAGGAAAGAAGTGTGCTAAAATAAATCATAAACTTTACCACATCGAAATCATTTGTATCCTGACAAGTCCTCAAACGTCTGTAGTGGACAAGTTTAATAATAGCATACCCACTCACTAGACAGTAAGAACAGACCATTTATTTTAATGTGTATTGATATTCTGTCGTACTTTATCGCCTACAGGTTAGCTTGTACTGCAGTTTTGTCATATACCGTTGAAGTATTTGAGTAGGTCACTGAAATTTGAGAATTGCAGTTGCCCCCTTTCTACCTTGGGCTACCGGGATGTCAACAGAACTTGAGTCCAAAATACAACTCGAATGTGTAAGACTCGCTTACAATGCAAGACTAATAAAGGAAACAAACGGGAACCTAAAAATGAGTTGTTTCACCACCCTCCTGCAAAAGTTCCACTTTCTGTTTGATGTGAAATCAGCACCGTTTTAAAGCTACAATTCGCTTATTATACTGCTTTGCATCTTAGTCTTTCGACACTATGGCGGGAAACCGGACTTACCTGCTAATCCTAGGGTTATCGATTTTATCTAATGAACTGAAAGTTACTGAGTAGTTTGGCAAACTGGTCAATCTAAAGGGGAACCAAAAAATGGGATTTTGGTTGGATTCCAACCACTGATGGAAACAGCTTACCCAAATGTGCTAGGCGTTCTATCAGCTGAGCCACGAATCCAGGTCAGGAGCCCGGAGATTTCATATTTGGACATTGTTACTCATTCTGGCGTCTCATACGGAATCCGCCAAATGATCTACGGTATCGCCTACCCCGGCAGGATTTTTCAAACGGTTCATACCGGAATCCATCAATGTCACTCTTCAGTATAGTGTTTTTGAATTCATTTCATAGAACGAGTTAGTCAAAATGTGAAGTCCGTCACAGCTTCATAATGTGTAGAAAAACAACCTTTTTAGTTTTGTTTCCAACAGAGCGAATTATTTCTTTTCAACAAAAAGCGCTACCTCTGGTTTACCAGTTATATATTGTCTTTTTATACTGACTCATCAGATGTCATGCAGACTACCAGCTGATTAAATCTACCACCTACCATTTTTGTAGCTAGCATCCAAATACGTCGAGCACTATATATAAATGAGTATTCGGCATTGTCAATCTCAGCGACAAAGTTTGAAAATCTACCCCCTCACGTATTCAATTCCAATTTATGAGTTTCCACATTTCCCTTGTGTACTCAAGATGTACTTAATGTTGCAAACTTGCCTAATTCTAATATCTTTCTAGTAGTAACATAGGAAGATGCTTGACGTGTGTACTAATCCTTTGTACACACAAGTCTCATTTTGATTTGACGTATTTTTCCATATATGCATAGAAAGTATTGCCGATAGTATTAATTAAGAACAAACAAAACTGTCAACTTTAATATGCAAACGTTTCGATTTTGATAATTATCCTGTTGCTGCTGAAAAAATCTGATAAAATATTAGTTCTAGGCTTCCAGGTACTACTTGCATAATTTGCAGCATTTCCTGCTGGGTATCCGGGAATCTGATGACCAAGACGGTCAGTTTTATGCTAAAAACTTTTCAACGCTTGCTGTCTGTGAAGTACAAAATATAATATTCTGCAGAACAACAGTAGTCTCCGTTCAGTTGAGGAATTATTTGCAGTTCATTTAAACATCATAACTATCACTGTTAGCATCTCTCAAGTGTTTCTAAGTTCCAATTTTATATTTTCCGCTTAATTTTCTGTTAGAATTCGTTTGCCTTCTTGTGTTGTTACCAACCCCTAACTTATTATTATCGCTTAGTGCTACGGTGACGCAACAACTGATAACGTATGTAAATTGTCAACTTAATGCAAAACTCATGTAAGTTCGACCAAAACGGGGCAAAATGAAAAGTATGTCAGAAATATTTGCCCCAGACATAACATGTCTCATCCTGTTTCATTCACCTGTTACTTTCCTTTGCTGCATCTGCCAGTAAATCAAAGTGTAAAGAATTGTATAACACTGACATTTTTGGATGGCAAATGTGTGTTGAGTAGTTTCAGGTGAATTTGAGCCAGAAATCGAGCCATTTAAAATTCATCTTTGAAAAGAACAATCCGCTCAGTTTCCTATCTCATTTATTTCATGCTGTAAGAAAGTTACACCACTGTATTTCTTTTCGTAAATTTGAGACAGACAGAATGGACATGGATTAGATTCACAGAATATTTTTCAATGTTAAACATAATTTTAAAAATAAGAAAGATATTCACGGAAGCCTCAAAAGATCACCTTGAATTTAACTATATTTCAACTGTTTGGAAGGTGTTCACTCGTCTTATTGTGTTCTGCTAAATGCGGCAGCTTATCAGCACATTGCAACAAAATCAGATGATTTAAGCTTTTTGACAGTGAGAATACCTTACGCTTTGGTAGAATAACTATTGAAAACGAACCAACGAAATAAGTCTGCACGTCATTAACATATTGATGCTGATACAAAATATCTCATATAGAAGATAAACCATGAGTAAACTATGTACCGCAGAGTAAAACCTTAGGACGCATCGTAAATTACTGTTTGTAAATGTATACAAGCGAACATATACGCCGATATTTTTATACTAAAGGAGTTCAACATGGTAAGAAGTCCTTCCATCCAATCATTTTTGCAGTTGAGGTTACAAAATATAAGGTCCTTTCAGACACAGAAAATCGTTTTATTCAAAAAATGCCCAAGGTGCTTTTAAGGGGACATACTTGTTTTACCGTACGTGAATTCCATATTCTTTTATTTTTATGTTATTTTTTGGAGTTTAAAAGTCTACACCGTAATTATCCCACTTTAGTCTCAGTCAGACTTGAACGATTGAATCTAAACGAATGAGTTTTCCCTGAAGAAGCTGATTTCCGGATCTGTCACTGAATGAGTGTTGCATGAATATGTCATCTGGATGAGAAAGTGTGAATTTTGAGAGTAACAGAATGGTGGTGATCTAGAACATCGGACGTCGGTGAAAGCAAGGAAGTCACCTAAAATGGCCAACTTGGTTAGCTGTATAAAATCATTCAATCCTTTGCCCAGTTTATGCTTGCTATGATCACTATAAGGTTGGTAACATCATAGTTATACTTCTCAATGGTTTGGAAGTGTGACGAAAAAAGGTGACTTTATTTCGAGGGGCCACTTTTACACTGCATTTTTCCCCATAATACTGTAGTTGATGTTATTTCAATCACGTACAGTTTAACAAGGCTCCTTTGGTGCTTTTTGTAATCGTAGTTTACAAGTAAGTACAAAAGGAATGAGTTACTAGCAAATACTTTGTAGAGTCAGAGGAAGACCAGCCAATATTTTACATTGTCATTTCGTAATAGGCTTACAATTTGTGCCCAACTAGTTGACGTCACTACTGGTCAATAAAGTGAAATATTTTTGAAAGCCTTCTACGCATTTCCGTTGAAGAACAACGATGTAAGCCCAAGCAGACCGTCACGTTAGTCTGGTGTCTTAACCACGATGCGCACGTAGAGTGTCACATGAGTTCCGAAATAAACTATCATTTACTTTGGGCAGGCGTTTTTCGGGCGAGGGCTGTCTGCAACATGCTAGGTTTGTTTTGGTGGACTGGTATTGCAGAACAAATAGGCGGTCAGATAGATTTCAGACAGGTCGTCAAAGAATTATTTCGGCTTAACAAGAGATTAATATAAAGAACGTCTTATTCTGGCTTTCAGCTTGAATCATTATTTTCAAATTGTTTTTTGCTTTTAACAAATTGCCTAGTGAATTATTAGGTGGAACATGTCATTCGTTATTACCTAAACAACCCAGCTGATTAACTACAGACAAGATACATCTATTGTAAATTGTACGTTGGTGCAGAACATAACCCATAACTCCGACCACCACTATGAGCATCCGGCAATTAAACACGATTGATCTCAGAGGCCTGGCCAGGTTGAGTTTTAATGTTGAAATATTTTTAATGATAAAAATTCATGTTTTTGACAGTCATAGCATAGTAAATGTTTACAGTGGGTGAAAGCCCAAAGCTCTCAGATATTCCACTAAAACTTTGCAGTGGTTAATGATAACTTAATCTGGTTGACTTGAGAACGCGGAGACGGTATTGACATGACCTTAATGAGAAGATGATGCTCGTTGGTTAGGAACACAGTTATAACGATCAGCGATAGTTTACTGTTCTTTTTCTTATACGCTGTTTCGAGAAACCTGAATTTACTGGTCGATCGACAGTATTACAGTATTTTTATCTGCCCAATGTTGAAATGCCATTATCATTTATCATATCGTGCTCGACGACAGTAAATTTACCGTAATAAAACGCCCTAAAAACATGATCATCTTAGAATATTGCACCCTATTATTGACCACACTTTAGAAATGCCACCCTGTAGTCTTGATTCAACTATAACTAGAAGATTGTAGCCATTGGTTTTGCGTGCACGCCTTTCGAATTACACTATATGAAATTTGAGATTAGAGCTGCCTGGAGGCAAGAACTTGATCTTCCAAACCCCAATATCTCTGTCACACCCTTATGACATTATTGTTATGAAAACAATATGTGAAGAATTATGAAAGTTGACCGTTTCGGCATACAAACTATTAAAACTTGGGCACGATTAATACTTATTCCATGCTATTGCAATCGTATAGATTGTTTTGGGATGTGAAATAGGAACCGTTTCGCTCAAATGAAAGAATCCCGAGTAACTGAATTTAGTGCAACCAATATATCTGACTTCTGATCATTCTTGGAGTTGAAAACAATTTGAAGTCACCCATGGATTCATCACCATTTACGAGCATTTGATATTGTTGTTTTCGGAAAGTTTTGTTTCTTTTTGATTCGATTTTGTTCAGCAGTGAGGCCGGTGGTTTAATACCGAACGTTACCCATTTCTACGAATAGTTTGGGAATGTCAATGTAAAAGAAAGTATGAGATAACCGAAGTTTTAGTTGCACGTTAATTCGTCAAAGAAAATGCTCCAAAATCTGCGTTGACGTTTCCATGATTTTAATGTTCCATGCGGTGTTAGTTGTTTTTCCAGCGTCTCAGGAACTACCTCCATGGGCAAGGTTATCCAGGTTCGAACACTTTAAATGAACCGTACTGTACGCTATCATCCGGCTAACCGAATCAATTCCGTTAACGAAGTTCTACACCAAAGTCCACCTTCTTTCGTGTAGTTCATCACACTGACGAAGGAGAGTTCATTTTGATTTCATTACACAGGTTTGACACCCGTGACCTTAATGCTACAGACCACCTGTGTATCTTCATCAGCACAAAGTGTACCTATGGCTATAACAATCCAGTGAGTAAGCAGATTGTATTCAAATGGTCTTGGTAAGTTTCAGTTAATTCAGACTGTATTATAAATTATCATTGATGGGTAGTTCTCACGGTCAGCTCGATGAGTTACATTCTAACCAAACCATTGACAACATTCCGTAGCATGAGTTTGACGCAAAAGACTGCTGAATCCACAAAACATACGGTGTCATCACACAATATGAATGTGGGTTTTATTTACATGAACAACAAGCGAAAAAGTGTTACAACTGTGAAGGAATTCGATTCGATTGGTACCTATACGCTTCAGTTAACACCAGCAATAAATAAGCATCGGATGCTAACCACATAGCAAGGTCACTCGTAGTCAGATGAAATAGTAATGTTAACAGCGAAAAAAGAGTACGTGCCCTCAAAACAGTTTGGCTTGAATATTAGGTCAACCAATAGGTTGTAGCCATAAGACTCACCCTGAAAGAAATCCCCGCGGTCAGGAGGCTTTAGACATTGTGCCAGTTGATAAAAATAAGGGCTGATCGTTCAAATTCCAAAACCAGGACGTGATAGTTTGCGTTTACCCTCAATTACGTTTACCAATATTACACATGATGTTAATTGTTGCCTTATTTAACGGCACAATATTTCTTGCGGGAAGTTTTCTATTAACAAAATAGTCCGTTCTGCTATCGACAGTCCCCATGTGATGATTTGTGTGCAGAAGAGCGATGCCGCAGAGGAAGTGTCAATCTTACAACTGGGTTGCAATGGGATGAGCAAAAACCTATATCCCATCATGGCTGTAAATGCGCACCTCTCGCGGCTTCAAAGTTAACAGACGTGTAATACAAGGTGTGTGGCTTTCCGTAAAAGTTTAGACTGGGGTGATGGATGAAATGAGGCACCATGGTTCGAATAATCTCACTATCATTGTGAAAAAGGAAGAACATAAGCTATAGATGATACTCAGTAACTGCAGTTCTGGCAAAGATGTTTTCTTCTGCAATAAATATTCTCGGTTGCTTTGAATACACCATATTTACAGGCTGTGAATGCCCGAGCTGATACTTCATTCAAACAACCGTTTCATCACTCCAATAGTACGATACAGTAATATCGGAACTGTTTTAAACGGATAACTAGTGAAGGTATTGCGAACAGGATCAAGTAAAGAACGATTATAATTATAACGTAAGGACATCTGAACTAACAATCCTCTTACTCAAATGTCTGGTGTTTACAGTAGGTTAGCTACACAATTCCTACTATCCACTTTAATCCGATACTCAGTAATCCATAAATATTCACTGTTAAATCAGTCCTAACCAAGCATTTTTGCATTCCATTTTCGTAGTATGACTATCCGTCCATTTGAGCGCAACAAAAATCGGCTATTTTCAAATGTAGTTTCAAACCAGATTATCTGATTGTAACGTCATAGATCAATGGTGCAACTGCTTACAAAAACATGATAGCCATAATAAATGACCAGTTAGAACTGGACGCTAACAATCCTCAAAATTACCCCGAGTTTAATGCGCTTGATAGACTCAAAAGCATAGACCCATATATTGCATCAGTACTCATAATAATACAAAGTTAACCCCACTATTCCTTGTTATCCCTGAAAATTTAATCGTCCTGGACTTCTGATTTCCACGATGGTACGTCTCCTGTCACACTATTTGTTCCTCCTAAAACAACAACTTCAGCTGACTTCTGTCTTCTCGAAACCTGTACACAATGTGGATAAGACCTATTATACTGACATAATTACAAGCTATTTCAGATGGATCTTGGAGTCAGGGGTAATCGACAAATACAAATAGGCCGATGAGAAAATTATTATCGGCAGCCTGACCAATAGAATTTGGTTTGGGCGGACATGTCCAGTTTCAGGTATATTTAAGATAGATCAGGGGCAGGTCTATTGCTTATTCATCGCATCACTTAAATCTGGTGATTATTTGAGTAACTTTTATGAGTGCAGTCTTATGGAACATTCAATACTGGTAACCTGCGAGTATCAAGACGACAAAGCTCGATTTAATCATGTAATGTTATGCCTCAAAACTTTGAGCTCCGTGTAAGTTACACATGGTTCTACCAACAGTCTTCAATGTCCAGTTATCTACCTCTTCCCCATTCATCATTTACATAACTAGTGGCATTCAGTTTTGCTTAGTACACACAGAGATTGAACCGGCGCCAGACAG
>LUCH01000021.1:286792-297727 GCA_013368495.1 Paragonimus heterotremus | reverse complement strand
TAACTGGTAGCATCCAGTTTTGTTCAGCACACGTATTACACAGATTGAACCGGCGCCAGACAGGCCTGTCCGGATCATTACCAAGTCTGAGTATAGCATCGACTCGCACCCGTAGAGCAAGCTTAACCCGTGTTAGCAAAATTAAACTCGAGTGCACCAGTGCGTGACAATGCCAGTTTGTAGCGTAATTCACTGTGCATCCCCTTCAACACCATAAAAGGCTTGACAAACCGGTCGTCGTCGCACTGTTTTGGTTCAGCTGGAAATGTGTTGCACGTTTGATCCGATTTCACTTCACCACGTGCGCGTCAATCGTCCCAAAGTGTTAAACTTGACCCGAGTAGAAGCGACGGAGACCCGATGGTTAGGTGCATACTACTGAAACGAGTGGCAAGTCAGTGTATTCTGAAGAACAGCAGCTGGAATACCTGGTGAACAATGAGAAAAGTACTCTTTGAAAAGAATGTGTAGCTCAGGTGTGGACCGCCCGAGTTCCAATCGAAATGTGCCTCTACAAACAGTTTCAAAAAGCCCCCGAGAGCGTTTGTTTGTTTTACTTTTACTAATGAATGACTCATACTGGTGGTTAGAGTTCTGGACCGGAAGTAAATTTATTATCGCACTGTAGATGGAACCATAACTCAAAACGGACCACAGAGTTTGTCTGGCAAGATGTAAAACTGCCCCTGTAAGCAAATTTAAAACACTGGATTTTTATTACCTTGAAGATGCTGCAAGCAACCTTTAACCAATGGCTATCCGGTTCTTAAGGATTAATTTTACTGAACGTTTTTACAAATAATACTGTTAGGCAGGTTTCAACGTCAAAGAATGAGATTATTACTAATTGCAGCGAACTTCAATCGACTCTTGGCTACGGACAAGGCAGTTAAAAGCGTTACATTTCCAGAAGAAAAATGCTCTGTAATTCAACAATCTGTTAACAGACTGAATCAAGAGCGGTTAACATATGGCATGAATTAACACAGTGGCTGTACAGATCCCTGCTGAGATGGGATTGTGTTGGCAAATGAAAATGACTGACAGTTGTACAAACATGACAGACTCGCAGACGATTCGTAAAGGAGCAGTAAAACACATCTGTCAACATTACCGAATTCGTTTATGCACTGGTGATTAAAATTTATCCCCTTATGCTCATTTAAAAGAAAAGGTTACTAGGTTCAATGTTAACTACTAATGAAGGAAAGGTCTCCAAAAAGAGATGGTTTCTTCTTGCCGAATTGTGTTGACCAGACCTGTGTGTTTCCAAATTTACGCTCAGTTATGTTTCTTTGAACAAATGTTCCGAAGCTAATTTCTTGGTGGTTCATTACCAGTCAGTCAAATTTAGTTTATCGTATGTAACATGAATCAACCGTAATCCGAGCAACGCTGTGACAGAAAGGGACAAAGTTAAAACACAATGATATAAGCAGTAGGAGTAGTTTTCATTCCGAATAAAACCGGATTCACTAGCTGCTGGGCTTGATCAACTCAAAGGCTGATATTGATCGATTTTAAACGAGTAGACTGTAAACTCGCAAACACCCACTGAGGATCACTTATGAGCAACTGTTTTAACCTTCGTTCGACTAAGCAGCACAATGCACGTTGAAAACTGAATCCATGTTCTATACGCATCGTTAGAATTGTGGTCAATGCTAAATGCAAAAATCTCTGGTAGTCTCTCGTGGGCCTGTAATGAGCACTTGTTAGTGGATTCGTTTCAGCTTGTGAGGAAAAAAAGTGCCTTAAATAAGGGAATTAACTAACAACCAACCCAGCAGTTGTGATGACCTTGACCCTTTGAGGTACTGGATGTGTGGTTGGGATACCGTGGTGACACTGGTTCATAGGTCATGGGTTTGAGTCGAAAGCATACTCAGTGTTGATGTGATACGACACCTTGAAAACGGTCATCCACTACTATCCACTGGGAAGCTTACTGATATAAAGTGTTCTCATTGCCTTCTCTGGTGAAGTCGACTTTCTGATGTGAGCCACGAAGTGGTGTGTACCGTAAATCTGCATTTCAAGTCTGTGAAACTCAGGTCTCTCTGAATACTGTTTCACTATTTAACCTTTGAAAAACTATTGTTATTAACAACTTAGAACGCCTGAGTGAAGTAAAGATCTTTTCGCGGAATGTAACCTACAAAATGCTTGCTTCTGGTTTCATCAGTTAACATGGAATTCATTGTACAAAACTATGGTCAATGATGTCGAGTTTTGGTGACGGGCGAAAAGTAGGTACCTGGTTGGTTGTTCTGGTCTATGACTTTCTAGCTGCAGTCAGACAAACGGTTGAAGGAACAGAAACGGACCAATTAGTTGATGGCAAGAGCTCGCTGGTAGCAGGCGCAACATGGGGTAGTAGACGAAATTTTGCCGAAACACCCAAACTGACCACGCAGGATGGGGGCAAACTGTCTTTTGTCCAGTCACAGGTAAGTGGGTATGACGTGGATGTATTAGGTAAACAATTATCTCAAGTGGTTGCCAAGTAAGTTATTTCTAACAACCAGCAGCATATTTGCATGGGCCCTGGCCAAATGATACTAACCTACGGATGTGGACACTGATTAGTGGAAGTCGACATAACTGTGGATTACATAACCCAAAATTCCTTAGGTGGTCGTAATTGATCTTTTCAAATCTGTTGAACAGAACTTCTTGACGAGTTGGATTTCTGAAACTCAACTATTTCTACGACTTCTTTTGGCATTTTAAACCAATTCGATAGTACTGATTTAATATACTGCTCGTTATGGTCGTTTGTCTGAATCACTAAGTTGATGAGACCACTGATTTTCGATCAGCGTATATTTTAGTAAAAGTATATGAAGCTACTTATGACTTTTGTTTATTATTGCTCAGTTTTCACATCTTTACCGTTTTACAGCCATTCATTTGGTGTCAAAAGCAAAATAACTCACTGTGAGTAAACGAATGCTTCTAACGACTGTGTTGTTGGTTAACACTTCAGAACCATCTTGACTGACCAATTGCGTGATACTGTCATTTGACCTAGCGCACACCTGGGAAAAATAGACACGCTAGATTTCGGTTACCCACACAAAAATAACATGAATTAATTAACAGGTCCTTCGACCCGCTCCGATTATACTATTTTGAGTGATAATTAACCTACTGGAGACTACTGCTTGCGTCATTAATCCATTTAACACTAACATACCGAATATTTACCATTTCAGGCAGATATCTGGGGCATGTCGGTGGGTCCCATTTAATCTCATTATATATTTTTATGTGAGATTTGAAAATGTCTTAAGTGGCTTACTCTTAAGTCACGGTAATCATGGAGATATCAGTATGACGTGATAGAGCATTAAAACTAAAACTTAAGGTTATCGAATGAAAAATAACGAACGGACATTAAAGTAGCTTAAAACCGACGGTCGTTGAGTTCCCTATAGTGATCGTTGGTAATATATTATCAGGTAAATTCGAAAATCGTGACGACGCTTACGAAGAGGATTATGTCAGAGATGTGCACGGAAATAGCCTCTTTGATTTTCAGTAACCCATTCCAATCGAGCTCAAATAAAACGCCACCATTCGTTTAGACATACCTCTAATCATATGTAAGACCACATTGTAAACTTGAACGCACGAACACAGTTGTATCATTAATTCGTATTTCACCAAATAAATGGTAAACAAATTTAACCGTTCTGTTGTTGCAAAGGTACACCTGAGCGAATGGTTAACGTGACGTTTACTGTGTCTCTTTCATACAGAACCTACATGACCATCTTTCTGTTTACAGTCACTTATCACAGCGTCCGATAAATTACTGCAAGGCTCCACTTACCTGCAACAGGTATTTAGACATCCCAACCGCTTAGTTCATCACATCCTGTGAACAGATTGTTTGCCTTTTAATTTTAAAAATTAACTAACACCGCACTTTTGCTTGACGAATGCGTAAATATTAGAAAGCTGTACAGAATTTGTAGGTTGGTGCACGGCACATGCATCCCACTAGACAATATTGCGTCAACATGAAAAAAACTATTACAAAACGATAGGCTGGCTTTTGTTTGGGTAGTCTTTGTGGAAAAATAACTGCGCAAAAAAAGAGACTGTAGTGCGATAAAATTATACCGCTACTTCAGACTGGCATGAATGTTTTAGGCTGCCATGCCGACACAATCTTATTCGACCATGCAGACGTCTGATGTGAGCCGTTTTCAATCAGCATTACCTCCAAGGGTTGTTTTGAGAACGGCCACTCGGCAAGCCACTGGCTTTGCTATTTTATCTCCTTCAAGCTACGAGACAGCAGGCTTGTCGACTTAGAGAAAAAAAAGAAAAGCTCCAGTATCTACTAGGGATTCTATGTAAATTACGTAAATTATGAATCGCTACACCGGTTGCGGCTGTATTGCGAACCTACGTCTTATTGGTGCTGTATGAAATAACGGCACAAGGGATAACCTTGTTACAGCCAGTTTTCATAATTTCATAACAACTGATTTTTGTAATCATTTCAAACAAAACGCAGCCCATTGCTTTCAAATGCAGTTTGTTTACTCTTTTTAAGCCTTATCGCTATCATCTTGAAGACAAGCTAGAGATTGCCAAAGGTTCTGGTGGTTCATGGCGGTGTATATATTTTTTCCAAGTATTGTCATTGCATCTAGTCACTCGTTCTGTTCTAGCAACTTTTATGGTCACATGTTACCGTGAGTGGTCTATCTCTTCGTAAAATTGGACTCGGATGGTGTGTTGTGACTTTCCGTCAGCATCTGGTCCCATCTAAGTCAACGACCTGAATTTTGTCACTCAACCAGGATGTTGAGTTTAAATAATTGTTTTAGTAATCTTATTTCTTACAGCGTGACGCGGTTCGATAAAAAATAAGGTCGAAGGAAAAAACATCCGAAATAATTGCTTGGAAAGCCATCAAACAAGCTTCAAGTGTATTATTTCGACAACTTAGTCAATAGTTGTACATGATAAAACCTATTGAAATTCGTGTGAATTTTTAATTATTGCACCTTACAGCCATGAAATGCATGCCATCTGATCAGCTTTTACCTCTCCCATTTAGATACATCACTCAGTCGGCTGCGTTTGAGAAAACAAACGGTAGACCCAAGCTCCGCATTTGTGAGAGCTAATCCCTAATGCATAGATTTACCCCCAACGGACGACCAATCTACGATTCACATTTCGAGGAAGTGACCCTGTTGATTGCTGAATCAGCGACTTCACGCTGCACACAAATGAAGTGTCACACGTAAGCTGCTTGATACCCTCGTTTTTGAGTAATATTTGAATTGTTCATCTATCTTCAGAATAAATAAGGTAGCATCCTTATCATCTTCACTTTATTACTTCGAGACCAGGACTTTTTCATAAACCTGAAATAATACGTCTAATTTGGCATGTTCAACAAAACGTTTGACTATTGACACGTAGCTCAGTATTTTACAAGCAGTACCATGTCCCAGTAAAATCTAATCGCACATTTCACATTCCGACATGCAAGGTTGTCATTGTGTAGAAGATGAAATCTTCGGCTATCTGCCATCGCAGATTTTACCAGTAAAACCTTGTAAGGACTCAGCTTACAACACTAAAATGTACAATAGTCTACTGATTACAGAAGCTGCGTTCATTAGCTATTCATTAACGCTGGTTAACGCCTGAATGCAAGTCAACACTCATAAAACATTTGGATTATATAGTTAAACCGAGAAGGGACAACATCTATATAAATATCCTCAACGAACCGCGTAACAATCGGTTCGTGTGCAAATGTTTTTATGACTGGTTTAATTAGTAAACAGGAAAAGTAATACTTCAGCAAATAACGTTTTGAAAATGTGTACGTAGTTGGACATAATATGGGAGTTTTCAAAAATAATTACATAAATCTAGGTCCACCCACAGAAATACAAATATGTACAATACTTTTATACCATTTTCGGAAAACCTTCCATAAAAAATAATAATTTGATGATATAAAACATCATTTGTGGATTGTGTTATGTTGCTTCCTAGATTTACTGGGATGAGTAGATTAGTACTGATATGAAGGACAAACTTCCTGTAAAAAGTATGTACATCTACACTGGTCTACTGATTACAGTTAGTTTGTCTCGCAAACAAGTCGCCATTTAATTCTGGCATATGCTGTTAACATAGTAAGACGTGGGTCGAGATCCCTAACTGGGATTATTCGATGAGTGATAACTACCAGGAAGCCAAAGTTTCTCTTGCGAAAGATTTTTTCAATTAACTCATTCCGCCTGTGGTAACATATCTTATATCTTGATGTTTAGACTTACAGTTCCCTATGAAACTTTCTTAACTTGTTGCACAATTTCATTTTCTACACACAAACTGTACTTTATGTTCGTCACTTGACAGAATGTTCAAAAAGTTTTATTTCGTTTTGAAAGAAAGACTATCCTCTTTAAATAAAAGTTGCCAGAGCATGCGTTTCGCTTTGAATAATAAAAATTTGAACGTGTGCATAAAAACCCATCTAATTTAATTTTGTGAAACTTCGCCAAATTTAAAAGATTTCTTCATCCATTTCAAAAAACCATTTTTTGCTCAAATTGTCTAGGCGTAATCACCGTCGCTGTGACCAGTTTGAGGCAAAATTCCATTTATTACTTACCAACCTCATTAGTATTCTGGTCAGTAGTTACTGACTTTTCAAAGGCGCATTTAGACAGTACTCATCGTGATTGTCCTTCTAGGCATTATTGGACTCAAGTGGTCTAGCTGTCATCAGTCACTTACGACCTGCCAAGACGTAGTACTCAACATCCACAACAGTAATCTGGTACGCAGTTAAAAGGCCATGAGCTAAGCTGGCAAATTACTGAATTGAAAACTTAATAAGTGAACGGATTAATTACTCACGAAAAACTGAGTATAAAAGAACTGAAATAACTGAGGATGAAAGAGAAGATACAAAATGTGTTGTAATGAAAGCAAAATTAACTGTTGATTTAAAATTAGTGGAACAAGCAGATGGAATGACTCTAGTTATCATTATTAAACACACTGCGAGAGCAGGACGAAATCCTGTTCTATGTAACTCAATAGGACAAGCTATAAGTAGCTTAACAAGACAAACTTTTCGTTTCCACGACTGCCAGGAGTTGTGCACCATTGTTAAACCCCTAACGATGGATTATTTGTAAGCTCAACTCTATTTAGATTTCATACCAAGATATTTCTACAGTTAGCTCATTTTCTTCAGTCCATTAAAATGGATAATCTGTCCTAAAATCAGCTGTTCATCTGGGTGTTTCTGAGTTGGAATAATTATGCAAGTTACACTGACTACACAGTGCAAAGTACAAACGGTTCATTTTACCAAATAGTAGGTTATAATTAGCATATTCAAAGGATCAGAATTTGTCACGTAAGTTGGATTCTTTACAACACTCTGTGACTAATTTAAACATTCCGTAAAGTCAACAGTGAAGTCTTTCAGGACAAGTATACTGTTCTAATTCGCAGGATCGGCAAACAGGCACATTTGGGTTGTTTAGTATTACAATCTTCGACATCGGAAGTAGAGTTGCAGTTATGCTAACCGTCTTTGGACCCACAAAAGAATGAAACTTGGTAGTGGTGAATCTATCTGAAAATACAACGTAATTAACTTACAGAGCTCGGTACAAAAGCGTTAGTGAGCGATTTCAATACGCACACTTTATACACATGCAACGCAACGCACCTTTGATACACATGAACACAACAGATGCAAGTCACTACATTTCGGCAATCGCCTTTATTGCTCTCAATGGTCTCCCTCGATTGCGATTCCTGTGTACGTCGTGAATATTTCATCAGCACAGACTTGGATGGAAGCCAGAAACTTTCGACTCTAGATAGAAAACGTTCAGAAGAATTTCTTCCCCCTCAAATTTACATTACAACCCTTAGCAACGAGTACAGAAGATGAATTTTTGATTGTCAAGATCGCTATCAGACTTCAGTCAGATTTCAGCATACAGACCACCATCCTAAACACGCTCAAACCGCGACAGGCCTACACAATCTAACTTTAGCAGTATCGGTAAATCCCTGCATTTCAGTGCACATCTAACCGTATGCAAGGCATACTCAATGGTGATGAAAGTTTGACACATGGCTTCCTGTTATGGTCGGAGTTGGACGGTTTTGGTACAACAAATATCATCGAGTTAAATACACGACCTTGAATACCGCGCATGAGGAATTACGGCCGACACAGACGTCTCAGAAAGATATGTTAATATAAGCCAAAAACTAGCTGGGAAGAAATGCTTTTTGACAATACTGAAGTTGACTACACCTGTATCCAGTCGTCCTTTTCGAAGTCCTTAGGCTTGTTATACCAAAGCTTCAATATCGCGGGGATTCCAACCTGACGTTTCATAAGTATACTCATTTTAATGAGGCGACACAGAGAGTCCAAAGCCAACTGGAAGATGGTGGGCCGCCTATGATCGTTTGTTGTATGGGGTCAAAACCTCTGCCTAGACAGAATGAGTTTCGCCTTCTTTTCTAACGATGAAGAGTTTGTGGGTGAAAAAAACGTGACCAGTCATCTGTGATGCTGCTCTCACACATGTCCGTCGCAGTGAGCCATCGCGGCTCAATACACTGTTCTTGTGAGACAACCAGCCACTTTACACATGTATTTTTGGCTCAATATTCTGGTCCAATTGATTAATAGCTTGCGTCCCTAACCTCTTCTTTTCGTTTAGAGTGTGAATTCGAAATAGAGGGTGTGTGACCTTGCATATTATTGTTATTTAAGTTGACAATGCTGTTAATGAGGCTCTATTTCATCTGATATTCTGGCTGAATAGCTATTTTTACAAAGATCTAAGATGGCCCCTTATTAAACGTGTAAATTTACTTCAAAGGTGTATAAATATCTCTTTAACACAAATAAACTATAAAAGAATGAGAATCTTAAGAGTTTAGGTCAGTCTTGGAAAGTAAACTGGCCTCAACAAAAGAGGTATCCAGACTTATCTGCGGTTTAAACACAAGAATATAAATTTTGTTCACATCAGTTTAATGAACTGCACACAACAGCATTATGGTCTGCACTTTCTATCTGAAATATATATTGTCTATTTTTGGGGAAATGAAGTCTGTGCACAATCTATGCGTGTCTCTTGCAATCACGAATACAACAAAGTAGCTATGTTAAATGAATGGAACATGCGAGTATTCAAGACTGCCACATTAATGAGTAGTTTCTCGGTGGCATACTTGAACACTTTTCATTTCGCTCGTTCACCCATGCAGGGATACGCTGCTAACACGCAAACACTCATTGCAATGTCTGGTTAAGGTCAACTGAACAATATTTGTGCACCTCACAAGTCCACACGAAGTGGAAAATAATGTTAGAACCGTTGATTTTCTCGCGTTGAATCACTTCTTCGTTGTGCCGACTGATGGGGCCTCGGTACAAACTTTGACTACCTAAAAGTTAAGCAACTTCAAATAGGACTGACCAATCTACCTGGTTACAGTGTACTAGCTATTTTTGATCAAGAAAATGAAAACTCCGCCAGAAACTCCGCGCCGGCACCTACCAGTAAACAGGTTAGGCAAGCGCAGTACATCTGTTCGGAATTTGGTCAGGCATGTGAATCAAACGCTAGTTCGTCGACGCTTCTTTATGTGCATCAACGCAGAGATGGTGCAGAATAAGAAGTTGATGCTTAAATTGCTTCATATTTCGATTACACCCACTGTGATAGCAGCTTTCGGACGATAATTGGTTCCAATCACCACTTGAGACATGCGCATCCAGTCGAACGGAATCGCGAGAAGCTCAGGTGCGTGAAAATCATTGAATCAGATCAATCTTAGCAAGAATCGGCTTTTATTGTCGGACTTGCCGATGAGCTGGTTCTGCGGCACTCAATTAGACGCCAACTTCATCACCGGCTTCTGTCACATTTCTCTGACCTTACTTAAGATGCGTTTGTGTGGAGTGAATCGGCAGAAAGATAGTGCCCCCAATGACGAGCCAACGACCGCCTCAACGACAAACCTGATTTTGGATAATGAGTTTCAAGATGCTGAGCACTCCGAGTGGTTTTTCTGTTTAACCCAATCAACAGAAGATCAACCGGAGTCTAATAGTGAGGCGTTTTACATAGCAATGAATCATTAACAAATGCCCGTGGTCTCCATACGGACATTGTAACAATGATACAAACTGAGTCATTTTTAAACATGCATGCCTCACAAGCTTTTCGGCACACTAGACCTTTGGGTACTTGACGTCGTGCTCGTGTCGCTGAGTGAACCTACACGACCAGTAAGCAGATACGGAAAGCTACCTACGCTGCTGTCTAAACTCTGAATCACCAACGGAAGGAGGGTGCTGCTTTCGCAGCTCTGCCTGGAAATTGGAGAACTGCCTACAAGACGAATCTCGGCTTTTCGGGTAATTCCAGCGAGCATTGGTTCAAAGTATTATCGGTTGATCCGCACATTGATGAACGATGATTACGCACGGTTCTGCCTCCGGATTTGACTTTGGTCGGCCCAACGACTAGAGAGGATATCCCCCACAATCTAAAGAGCATGGGAAATACTGCTCTTGGTGTGCACAGATTGTTGCCTAAACATTTGAAACGTATAGAAGCCGATGCCCTAGTCGAATATTTTAACATCTTACTGCCAACTGAAGGTATTCCAATCCATCTTTGTTGCTGCCGCATTGCGCTTGTTCCAGAAGTAAATAATCATTCCTTTCTCAACGAACTCAGCTTTACCATCATATTCTCATCGTTTCAAATATGCCCATTACGGTAATGAGAATAGAGATATATAGGCGGACATATGTTTTCGATAATTCATCTTCAGACCGGTACAATTATATAAGGAATTAATGGAGTTAGATAGTGATATCGATCAGAC